>JANZXR010000004.1:33540182-33560850 GCA_027575705.1 Erythroxylum echinodendron | reverse complement strand
TTAAAATGAATTTTTTAAATTTAATACTAAAATAAAACAATTTTAAAAGATTAATCTCTATTCAATTTTAAAATGAATTTTTTAAATTTAATACTAAAATAAAACAATTTTAAAAGATTAATCTCTATTCAATTTTAAAATGAATTTTAATTTTATATTCATTTTACCTAACCAGAAATTTAAAAAATAAATTGAATGTTCCCTTTTATTTCTAAATTATTTCTTCTGATTCTCTCATGTGACGCGCAAAATCTTATGTTTTTGGTTTCCAATGCCTATGTGATTGGAACCGCACTCTTAACTTGAGACCATTCCACGGGAGGTTTTAGTTAGGTACTTCACATCATATGGTACTCTGCTGCACCACTACAACCCAATGATTGCCCGAATCAATGATGTCTCAAGCAATGATGAGATCCAACGGCTAGACATTTGGTAAAGTCAAAGATCTACTCTGTCAACGCAAACCGCCGCGTGTTTAGTTACGTGTTGTTAGTTATGTGTACATGCATATGAAGCGTATGACATTCGTATGTGTGAAAAAATAAAATAATAATAATAATGATGATAATAATAATAATAATAATAATAATAATAATAATAATAATAAATAAATAAATAAATAAATTTGTCGCTTTCTCAATTTTATTTATTTTTTCTTACCAAGCATCTATTACGTAATTACATTATCATTAGTGGAAAAAAGGTAATATTTAAATATTAATCAAATAATTTTTAATAATTAAAAAGCAAATTTCTTCATTGATATACTTATGTTATAAAAATAATAAAGATAATGATTTATATTTATCTATATTTTAATGAATCGTATCGTAATTATAAAATAGTTTTTTAAATTATAATATAAATTGTTCATCCATATGTTATAAAAAATAATAGAGGTCATTATCCATACTTGTCTATATTTTAGTGAATGGAAAATAATAACAATAGGCTACTTTCACTCACTTGATCAAGTCTGTCGTACAAGACTTGTCTAGTACGAAGTATCCGGTTAACTTGATTTACAAGCTATTGTGTCTATCTGGAAGTTTATCTAGTGCACATATAAAGAATACCAACTGCGGCTCCTTTGTTCTAAAAAAACTATAAAATATATTTCAAATTGGAAAATAATTATAGAATTTTCTTATTATATGATTTGATTAATGGCAAATGAAATAAGATTTTTTTAATTTACATCCTTTGTATAATATCATAAGATATAACAAATAATTAAGAGTTGAGCTACAGTGATTATTGTGTACTGTATGATATAACAACGAGTATAATCTAATAAAAATTTTACTGAATGTAAGGTCTGAAAAAGTTTAATAGTACACAGTGTTATTCTTAACTAGTGAGAGACTGATAATGTGTAAGATATGATAATGATTTTATTTAATTGATGAGGTAATTTTCATATAGTGGTTGGTCATGCATTGCTTTACTAGTTGGTAATAGTTTCTTGTGAACAAGAGCAAGAAACGATTAAGACAAAATTAATTAAAGGATTAATAACAATTAATACTTAAAACAATAATAGTGTAATAATGATATATATAGTTTTAATTGAATTATTATCATTAAAAGTGAGACATCTAATTAAAGTGTGCCAAACTATTACTTTTTAATATAAAAAAAATTCACACTTTTTAAAAATTTTTTAAATTGTGTGTTAAATTTTTAAAAATTTTAATTTTGTGATTAATTTTTTAAAATTTTTATAAATTAGATTGAAATGTTATTTTTCGAGTGTCCATTAAATAATATATGAATATCCATTTATTAAATGTACCGACAAAAACAATATTTATTTTAAAAAGTTCAGTACTAAATTACATTTTTTTTAAAAATTAGACACTTTTAAATTTATTATCTCAAGACATCTTTGTGATTTTTGTTATAATAAAATTTGTGAATTTAGGACTATATTAATTAAAAATATAATTACTCTATTTTCAATATAGTGTAATCTAAATTATAATATCTAATACATTTACAATATTTTGTCAAGATAAATGTTATTTTCTTCCTTTTTAAAAGAATATTATATCTCCTATGATTGAATGGATATATACAAAATAAATATTGGTTTATATTATAATTTATATTTATATTGGATTTTTATAGATAAATCAACTACTTATTACAATTTTATAATTTAACAAAATTTTTATTAAACTATTTAAACCAACCACATTATTTATTAATCTGTTAAAAATAATCCTAAAGCATCATTTTATATTTAAATGAAATTATCCTTATCCGTAAAATTTCCATTTGCCTCTCTCTACCATTCTTAGTTGTTTTTTTTCCTAATTTAAATGGATGATTTACTTAATTTGAAATTTGTTAATTTATATTTTTATCAATTCAAAAATTACTTGCTTTTTATTTATTTAATTATTTAATTTCTAATTTAAAAGTTACTTACTTTTTATGGATTTGTTAGTTAAAAATTTATATCGAAGATTGTCAATTATCTCTTATAAAATTGAACTTAATTGTATAAGATTAAACATATAAACGCAAATAACTTGTTCAAATTTTAGAGATTTAATTTAAAAAAAATTACGATAAATGCAATCTAAAATTTGATATATCATAATCTTACATATGTATGAATAAGACTTTACAATACTTTAATTATTGAGTCTTTTCAACGATTAAAACTTAAACATGTCTCAAAAACCATAGTAAACTCGATAAAAACAAAACATATGACATAAAGAAGAACACAAAAGCCACCATTATAAATCTAACACAAAACTCTCCAATGTAACAAGAGATAGCAATTCTCCCATATGCTTCCCTTCCATTTCGGACGCTCTCCGACCACCACACGGACTCATCGAGCAACCCTTTTCATCTCACCTTCTAATTCCATTGATTGCGAGACAAAGTTCTCATCTTTTTCATTTTCTCTGTTTTCTGCTCTGTTTTCTTTTTACTTCTCGTCCTGTTGGTGATTGAATGGCTATGTCGCCTGGTGGCTCCGCCACCACCGCCCCGTGTCCGACCACCACCCGACGACGCGTTGACACCGCCGACAAAGCCGACGTAACCGACGAGGAGAGCAACGTTAACGGTTTGACAACTGGAGCCCACTACCATCATCACCACCATAGCCATTTCTTTCATAGCCATTGTAGTCATCACCACCACCCTGTTATAAGGTACCTTCTTCTAAGGAGGAAAGTGTTCTTCTTTTTACCAGAGGCGTGGTTGCTTGGTCTCGAGGACGCTTGTCATGGGATGGCATCGTGGGGTCAGAGTTTGAGATCCGGCAAAAACATGGGCCGTAAGTTGTTAGGTGTTCTAATGTTAATGGTGGTCGTGTCGGTGTTCGTTAAGGTGTCGTTTCTGAGTCATCACGTGGAGAGGACGAGAGAGAATAGCCTTATAATTATTCGAACGTTCAAAGAAGAATGGGCCATGGCTCAACGCGTCGTCGCTGAGAGAGCCGCCATGCCTAAGCGTCGCTTAGAGAAGTTATCCGTGAGTTCCGAAATTTTTCACCGTTTTCCGTTTGGTTCCCGGGAAAAAAATTCTGTTCTTTGATTTATTATCCTTCTCTTAGATTCAGTTTTCACGATCCTTGTTGCACAAATTACCGTATCAATCATCTAGTTACTGCATGTTTTTTATATTATCTGGGATTCCTTTTTGACTGCAAATTCTTAGTGGGCTGGAATTGAATTTTCAGCGGCTAATGGTGGCTCTGGCCGATGTCCATCATCTACTGTTCTGCAATGTTAAAATAATGATTTTTCCACATAAGTTGATGGTTTTGCCCCTCTACTTTTCAACGGTCACATGTAGCATTCTTGGTTCTTTGGACTGATTGAATCTGCACTTACTTTTCAATTTTTGCAGACTCAAGAGATTTGGATGAAGCCAAAGAGTGGTAACTATTACCAATGCATAGCTCGACCAAACAAAAGATCATGTATGTCCTTTCCTCGGAGTAAATCAGTTACTGCTTCTGATGTTCTTGTCTGATATTTTAACCTTTTTTTTTTTCTTCAGACGTCAGAGCAACAAATGGCTACCTAGTGGTTCATGCCAATGGCGGATTGAATCAAATGAGAACAGGAGTAAGTTTTACTGTTATAGCCATGTTTTTCCTGTAACCTCATAACCTGAAGCTTTAATGATATTATACGTTCTGATCTGCAGATATGTGATATGGTTGCAATTGCAAAGTTGATGAATGCAACACTCGTTCTTCCTTTTCTTGATCATCAGTCATTCTGGACAGATCCAAGGTAATTTTATCCAGTAATCTTCCATCGTTATAGGCTTGTTCTCTCTTTTAAGTTCTTACTTTTGTACCCTTTCCACAGCACTTTCAAAGACATCTTTGACTGGAAACACTTTATTGAAGTGTTGAAAGAAGATATTCACATAGTTGAGTACTTGCCTCCTAAATTTGCAGCAAAGAAGGCTCTCGTAAAAGCTCCCATTTCTTGGTCCAAGGTCTACCGATAGTTTCATTTTTTCACTTTTTTTGTTCATCTTCAACCTGTGTGTTCTTGGACTCTTAAGGCCTTGATGATTCATTTTTCAGGCTAGTTACTACAGAGTAGAGATGGGAAATTTGTTGAAGAAACACAAAGTTATAAAGTTTACACACACGGATTCACGACTGACTAATAATGGCCTCGCAAGTTCTATTCAGAAGCTAAGGTGTCGTGCTAATTACCAGGCTCTAAGATACTCAAAAGAGATTGAGGATTTTGGGAAGCTACTGGTTGATCGACTACGTAATGACAGTGAACCTTACATTGCTCTGCACTTGAGGTAAAATCATTTGATCTCTCACAATGATTGATGTTTCTCCAAGGGTGAAATTCAGCACAGTTCTCTGACATGAGCTAATGGTGAATGCCAGATATGAGAAAGACATGTTGGCATTCACGGGTTGTAACCATAACCTCACTGCAGAGGAAGCTGAGGAGCTTAAGATTATGCGGTATAAAGTCCAACATTGGAAGGAGAAAGAGATAGATGGTATAGAGAAGAGGCTTCAAGGTGGTTGTCCCATGTCTCCGAGAGAAGCTGCTCTGTTCCTCAAAGCCATGGGCTATTCATCCTCTACAACTATCTACATAGTTGCAGGAGAGATATATGGCGGTCGAAGCATGGAAGCATTTCGAGAAGAGTTCCCTAATGTCTTTACACATTCTACTCTAGCAACTCCAGAAGAGTTGGAATCCTTTAAGCCGTACCAGAATCGCCTTGCAGCCTTGGATTATATTGTTGCAGTCCAAAGTGATGTTTTTGTTTATACATACGATGGAAATATGGCCAAAGCTGTGCAGGGTCATAGGAGGTTTGAAGGATTTCAAACAACCATCAGTCCCGACAAGTAAGTCAAATGTTTATACCACTTTGAATCTTTATCTTGGTTTGATGTTGTAACTAGCAAGTAATCTGATATCCGTTTCAGGAAAAGCTTCATTGCTCTCATTGATAAGTTGGATAATGGCACAATATCTTGGGAAAAATTCTCTTCAAAAGTGAAGAGGATACATGCCAACAGGCTTGGAGCACCATATTTGAGGCAGACAGGAGAATCGCCGAGGTTGGAGGAGAACTTCTATGCAAATCCTCTTCCCGGCTGCATATGCAATAAGTCACAGGAGCAAATTAGTAGCCATAAACTTGTACAGAGAGTTAATCCAAATGTTGGAACCTCATCTGGAAAATAAGAGTCAGGTTCTTCGACTACATTGCTCGTGCTTTATATTGTTAATGCACATCGCCTTGATGATGGTTGGCGTGCATTTTGCTTCGAGTGGCTGGCACACGAGAAGTTTTGAGGTGCACTCGAGGAACAGAGATATATATACACAAGTTTCAGTGATGTTAGAGGATCTAACCAGCTCCTTAGGGGAGTAAGAGGAAAACTCAAATCCATAGATTAATCAGCATAGATACACAGGAACACAGATATACATTTTGTCCAAGATGGGGGTTCAGGTGTTTGATTTATACATTATTTAAGAAAGCAGAAGAAAGTTTTCATTGTAATTTTACTTATTTAACATATTCAAAGCAGACGGATTCTATCCCCATTTTGTACTTTTTCGGAACCACATAGAAACCGAGCATGGTATTACGTCTGGAACTTGTGGTAGCATCTTTTTGATGAACTCAACCAAGATTCAGATGCCACAAAAATGGTTGTAAAGCTCTTCATCTTTCAGACATTTCAACGCATGGTTGCTTGAATAAGATAGACAAAGTGCCTAGAAAATTAACTAACCCACAAGTTCAAATCAGCAACAATAACAAATCACATGCATTTACGTACATTTTAGGCAAAACTACGGTTGTTGAAAACATATCATGACTTTAGCAAAGAATGGAAAAAGAGTGTCAATTGATAGGAAGGTAGGCATGTGGTGCCAAAAACATAACAGGAAGCCTGTCTTTGTTTTTATTCCATAGTTATAAGTGCTTTCTGCATTGGCTGTCGTAAAAACAAGCATCATAAGCAAAGCTATAACATGATTCTTCAATGGATGCAGTTAACAAACGCATCTAATTATTTGAACCAGTTAGATACCTGTTCAATCAAGCAATACCAATCACATAGCTAACCATATTGCTTTTACGATCAACATTTGTGTAATTACCCCAGCTTAGACGGAAGCAATAACTGGAATCTGCAGTAAAAACATCAAACATAAAATACCTTACCGTTGCTTGGCACTGGTACTTTTCATGATGTGATAAATATCTTCCTTGCCACAAATTGAAAATAATGTAGTGAACTCATGCAACAGCCAGGTCGCATGGATACATCTAATTGTTTCCGTTCCCTAGGATGTTTTAATGTTCAGACCAAAGCAATTCGCAAGCTTTTAAAAGTAACCATGGAAAATTTGCTGAGAGGGAAAATGCCAATAAGAACTCATTTTTTGCTCGCAGGAAGAATCATGTACACTGCATTCTTACCCTATAATTCAGATGTGATCTAACGCATTGTCTCCTAGGACTAGTTCTCATTTGTTCACCTTAGAGGAAATCCTCACATCCTCTGCCAATAAACCGATCAGGCAAGTCGTGCGTTGATGCTTCAATTTTGAATACATTCTACCACATTGAAGGTACATAAACCTGTTCTTTAAGGTTTTGGGCGGCACTTTCGGTTGGAAAGCCTCTTACAGCACCGATTGTCCATTGTGATATAATTCCTGCTGCAACTGCAAATCGAAGCTGCCTCTCCAAGACATCTTGATCTTCAAACATCTCAGGACACGTGGTAAGCTTTCTCATTATAGCAGCTACAACAGCATCACCAGATCCTGTCCTATCGCAGGTAAATGGGGTTATAAGCACATCTTCTGTGCCAACTACTGAACCATCAAATGATGCAGTGTAGTAATGAATCCTAAGTGTTCCATCGGTCACAAACAAGAACTTCAGTTTGTTATGCCACAATGGTGCAATTTCCTCACGTGTATAATGATAGTAACTTCTCCGCTTCTTCATCTGCTCATAACTTTCTGCATAGTATTGAGGCCTGTAATTTCTTTGCCTCTCGTAATAATCCTCATCCAAAAGAAATTCCAATTCTTGTCTTGAAACCTCAACAATGTCAGCTTCATTCCAAGCTTTCTTGATAAATTCCCTTGTTTCATCACGCGTATTCCACAAAGGAAGTGGCAAATTCAAATCGAAAAATACAAGCCCTCCAAATTTTTTAGACCATTGGATTGCTCTGAAAAGAGTTGACTCCATGGAAGGAGACATCAGAACTTCCGAATTAAAATGGAAAATCCTTGCCTGCATAGAAGATACAACAGCATAATTTTTATTCAATATCAATAAAATTTCACTACAAGTGAATTGAAGCAATTGTACATCACAACAATTTTAACATCCCATAATTAACGCTTTTAAGACCAAAAGATCAAAGCTTTCAATCGTGGAAACTAACCAATTGGACTTAGAGAAACAGTATCATTCATATTAAGTCTCACTCACCTCTTTAAGCACAGCAAGATTCAATTCAGAGGCGAGAAGAGAGTCTTCAGCAGCCTCCTTCACCATCTCCATTCTCATCCTCCCATCCTCAAATTTCACCTTCATAAGAGTACACGCAGTTCTCACTTTCCCATCAAACGTAACAGCCCGTGTCTGCACTCTTTCTTTGTTCATCATCAACACCAACTCTGCTCCAAACGCATCCTTACCAACTTTCCCCATGAAAGCGGCTCTACCCCCAAGCCTCACATGCGACATTGCCACGTTTGACGGCGGCCCACCCGGAGCCCTCGCGAACTCCGGCGGGTCCCACTGCAGCATCTTCCACTCCGAGTAGATGTCCGGGTTCATCTGGTTCCAGTGCACCCTCACCGTAGGCAAAAACTCCTTTTGTACGGCTCCGAAGCAGCATATCAGTGGCGGGTCATCGTACGGGAAGTCTACGCCGTCGTCGTAATCTTCAACATCATCGGGATTACAACTTCCATCTATTGTGCCTTTTTCTGCTTCCACACTACTTTTCTTGGTTCGTCTTGTTTGTTTCTTTGTTGTGGTCGAAGTTTCCGTTGCCGGTGAAGAAGGTGAAGTGGGTTTCTTTTTCCGACCACGGCGTGAGGGTTTTGGGGATTCAATGGCGTCTCCGGTAACAGAGCTGCCATCGACGCAAGCATTAGAAGGGTTTAATGCAAAATGTGTGTTAAGACGCGACTTTCGAAACTGGGTCCTTGGATTTGTAGGGTTTAAGGAGATACCGCCATAAAAGTAGCGAATTTGTGGAAGCAGAACAGAAGTAGCCATGGCTTTCAGTACATTGTTGGGCTTATCCATTTTTGTCTTGGAAGACACTATATCGGGTCATGCTGTTTCGCTTTCGGATCGGATTTACCGCCTACGTGGTGATGACGTGGTCCAATGAGACAGGTTTACGTTGAAGTGCACGAAGATCTTGTCGTTTCAGATCGTTTCCGCTCAAGAAGGGGTTTTCTCGAGTTTCTGTTTCCATCTCTCTGATACATAACATACCATTGGAACAGGAGACAGCAGAAGAGTTTTGGCGTTCAACTAAGAGTTTTGGCGTTCAACTTTCACGGGTAAGTCGAGTTTGATTACTCTTTAACTTGATTGTTTCTTCTCCCTGGTAAGAATTCACATGTTCTTTTGTGGTGATTGCTTGGAGTTTAAAGCCAAGAACAAGCTTTGTTTTTTCGTCTAGTAAAATGAGGATTGTTTCAATTGTGATTGGGATCTTTTCTCTTATAAATTATCCAGTTTTTAGTATCCATCAAGATCAAGTTATGAACTTTCTATATGGATTCTCTTTGTTGAAACTGTTTACTGGGTTTGTTGGGGTGAACAATCGGAGTAAAGTAATAGATTCGGCTGTCACGGATTTGGCCTTAGAACTAGAATTCTTATGATTGATGCTTATCCAGATTATCTAGGTTGAATTATGAACTCTAGTTACGGGCTCCTTTTACTTTGGTCCAATTATGAGCATCCTGCACATAATGTTGTCAGAGCTCGTGATCAAGAACTCTGCAGAATATTTGTTTTGTAATGCTTTACTCTGAGCTGAATCAGTTGCAGTTAGTGTGAGAATAATATTGCACGGATATTGGTAATCAGGGAGTAGCAGAATTTCATAGTTAGCTCACTTATTGCGTAATCACTAGTGCATCAGCTCTGTTGGTTGTTCATGATCAATTTTGGCAAGCTTGGTAAAATTTTGTATAGGGTTCTGTCAGCTAGTTTTATTGTTACAATCAACACCTTAATCTGTTACGTGAAGAGGGAGCATCAGCAGCATGGTAGTCAGTTTTGAGTGCATATCCACCTAAACTTGATAATTGCAGTTGAAGACTTTTTCTTGTTGTTCATTGCCTTTAGTGTGTGATTGTCCTGAATTAGAACTCCGTAGTTTTTTAGTTGCATCCGAGGTTCAAAACCCTGCTCGTGGAAGGGATAGAGACAGCTGACTAATTTAACACGGAACTTAGTAAAATGAAATGGTTGAATGATTGAAAAAGAGATTACCAGAAATGCATATTGCATGCTACGACTGCGCATTGAATTTCTGTTTGAAATGATGAACATCATATACCTTGTAGAAATGGGTTTCTGGACTTTACTGGAGGGTCTTCTGCTTTTCGCAAATGCATTGGCAATACTGAACGAAGATCGATTCCTTGCACGAAGGGGATGGACTCTGGCGGAAATTCAAGGAGGAAGAAGAAATTCTCTCAAAGGGCAGGTCATTGGGCTCATACATGCTTTTCAGTTTATGAGACTACCTCTTATTATCCTGAATATTATTGTAATCGTAGTGAAGTTGTTTGCTGGATGAGTTCTTAAGGAATAAGTCTCAGGTTTTTTTGTATCAGTTTTGCAGCAACTTTTATGTCACTAAATGAATTTGCTTGATTATATCTCCACTCTTATGACTGAAATTATCTTTAGATAGTTAAGTATAACTTTTCTGTGTCTTCTGAACCAGGACCATAACAAGATAGAATGCTGAAACACTGCAAAATCTATCTGATATTACAATCCAAAAGCAACACTAGAACATTGTGAAGTAGCAACATCCATCTAGTTATTACTGGAAGGAAACAAACTTATGCTGTATGATCTCAGCTTCACTAGAGTATACACAAGTACATTCTTTGTCAATCACTCTATAGGAATCATAACCTCATTAGTCCTGAAAGGAGGCAGAGTCCAAGGTGGGTTATATCTTGCCAATTGACACTGACCAATCACCTTATGACCATCTCTCTCCAAGCTCATCTTAAGCTTCTCCACTTTGTCCTCCACCACCTGGTCTGTTGTCACACCACTAAACTTCACTACCCCATATTTTCTCTCGCCCACTTCCTTGATCAACACCCTATCATCCAATGGCTTCGGGGCGTCCTCGGCCTTCGCATACTTCGCCGGCAACAAGAACTGCATGGTCACCCTGCTTTTCCCCTCTCCACCATTCTCCTTGGTCACAACAGGAGCTGTCATGGCAATCTTTTCACCACCAGTACTCTTGGTTATAACCGGGGCTGTCATGGCTATCTTCTCAGGCTTCGTGTTCTGTGGATTGCCTAAGGCTCCTATATAATTGGCCAACACCATGAATCCACCATCTTTGTCACCTTTCATTTCAGACGGATCATATGTCACCTCTGCTAGGACAGATGGCGGGTATTTGCGGATTTCATACTCAGTTGTGGATTTGATGACTTCATACTTGGGAGTTTCTACACTGATCTTCCCAAATACCATTCCCATTTTGAAGCTAGCAAGTTTGAGGTGTTGAGCTTGCCAGAAGTGAAGAACTCAAGTTGTGTGGTTTTCTAACTTTTGCCTTATAAAAGTAACTGGATCATACTTCTATATATAATGGAGACAGGAATGAATCAGATACAATGAGAAAGCCTGGAAATTTCCTCTCTGGATGAGTACGGTGCAAGCTTAAGACTTTCTCGTGTATAATAAGGACCCGGTGTCTTGTAGTTTGTCTTCAAGTAGAGTTTAGTTTCTGCGGTTCATGGGCAAGCATTTATGTGGACACTTATCATCCACAAGGACGTGTTTGGAGTCAAACTTGACATGTGGTTCTTGTAAACATCTGCTGTGTACTGATACAACTCTTAGTACTTTTTCTATCTTCTCCTCCAAGGAAGCTGAAAATGAGAATGAAAATGAAAACCCTGCCTGTCTCTACCACACTGTATCTTTCCACATTTCAATTTCAGACAAATCTCCTAAAGAAAAACAGTTGCTTAGGTTATTAATTTAGGAAGTCTGGTCCTTGGACGGTTAGCATTTAGTTTGCAAATTGTCTAACCAAATTAGGCTCCATGGCATTGACAAAATTAATCTTATAAACCCATCATCATAGTTCAGAGACAGAGCCATGTCATTAAACCTAAGGTTCTAACAGAAACGGTGAGAAAACAGATTATTAGGTTAAAATATCAAGTTTTTTTCTTAACCAATGAGATAAGGGTCGATATGGAAAAATAAAAGACGGGAGTTTTGGCAATACTTCTAAGAGAACATGAATCCAGATGACAGAAGCTGGTTGGACCTCAGAATCAGTGACTATCTTCAGCTCCAATTAGGAATTTCAGATAGATAACGCAGTTTCTCAATTAACATCATCGATCCAGTTACCACGGCAAAGCAATTCATAATCCCAAAAAAATGGTAGAAGAAAACTATGAAATCCCCAAAAGAAGGGGAAACAGAGAAAGAAGCGAGAGAATCTGAAAGACAGGATTTTTACGCTAACACAGAACTGGATCTCAGGATATTGAAGTTATCTCCAATTCAAAGAGTTGCAGATAGATAACGCAGAATATGAACAACATCATCGATCCATTGAACCCAAAACCAGGTTTCAGTTGAAAAAAAAAGTTTGAAAATAGGAGCATCTCAGATAGAACTTTCCCCATAGTTCTTCTTCACAGCAGAATCATAGTGCAAGGATAACAATATAGTTCTCTCATCACTGATGCCCACTAACAAAAGTTTTTAAAGAAAGTAAAGATCTTTGAATCAAAGCATGAATCTTGCTGTAAATTCTCGAAGTCGGAAAAACAAAAGCAATCCGAAGAGTACCTATAAAGCTTCCGACTTGAAAACCCTAATTGCTAACTAGCTCTCTATACTGCTTTCAAAAAAAAAAACTAGCTCTCTATACAAATGGGTCTGTTAAGCCCATGAAGAGAGGGCTAAGGCCTCATGTTAAGAAAGCTGTTCAGTTGGAGGATAACCTGGATTTTCTCATTGTTCTTGTGAGGATGTTTGTTTAAGTGTTAGACAAGCCTGCTACGCTAGCTTTGTCATTTCATTTTTTATATTGGTAGAATGATGCATGTAATAATTATAAATATATGTTTCGGATAATTTATTTGATAAACTAATGACTATAGATTAAATAATGAATTCAATTCAAATAATGTGGTCGAGTTTGGCTCCAAAGGACAGGTTTGATACCCTTCAAACTCTTGTTTCTTGCTCAAGAAGTATTATCTGGATTTGCAGGATATCAGATTTGTGAATCTAATCCCTTTTACTCGCCCGCATTTGCCAGGACATTGCTCCATGGCTTTATCTGACAGCATCAGCCATGCTCAAGGGCAAAATGAGCACCAAAAGAAGTTGATGTGCAGATGATCAAAGTCCAAACCAAGAACTCTCAGTACTTGGTAGAATGGATTTCTTAAATGAATTGGTTCAAACCCACCATGCAAACTAAAACTTATTAAACCGGTTGTGAGGTAAAACTTATTAAACCGGTTGTGAAATCGCCTGAAAATGGTATCAACATTCATTTGGCAACTCAACTTCAGTCCAGGAAATGTTCTGGCGACTGAGCAAGCAATTCACACCACTGTTCAGGAGGAAAGCTTTTCTGCTTCGGTACACTGGGGAAGGTATGGAGAAACTGGTGTTCACAGAGGTAGAGAGCAACATGGATGATCGAGCATCCTGAGTACCAACAATTCCAGGATGCCCAAGTTGATGAGGTTTATTACGAGGAAGAAGATGAAGAAATTCAAGACATTTGATCATAAGGTTTTCTTATCATATCAAACAAGGATTTCATTGATTAAGCAAAGCTGTCTATAACATGACTGAGGGAATAATATGATAGATTAGGCCATGTTATTGTCATTCTTATAGGAGGATTGTGGCTTCCGATCTTACATGAATCCTTCAAAAGGGAATAAGGATTACCAGATAACTGAACCACTGTACTCCCTTATGAGCTTTTCATAAGATTTTGAACTCATTTCCCAATCACAGATGTTGGTTGAACAGTAACTGCCAACCACAACATGGATAAGTACTTACAGTTCTTGACAGCTACAACAACCAAGCTTCTAGTCTGCAACATGTATGTCCTACCACATGTAAGAGGCAACATCATCTTTGTTCTTACTATCTGCATGTACATTGGACACTTTCTTATGTTCGAATGTCTGTGCTGAGAATAGAAGTAAGAAAATAGCGACAAATTGCACTATCAAAGGAAACTGCAATCTCTCTAACCTCCATTGAATAGTAGCTGCTAAGAAAATAACAGAATGGAATAAAACATAAGAAAATTATACTGTAGGAAAAGGAAATATCAGAAGATTCACAGAAGAACCATTAAAGTGGGGAAAATGGCTTACTACTCTAAAAACTCATCAGAAGAAGCTGCTAATTCTTCTACATTCCATATCCAAGATTTAGATTAAAAATTCTCAAGGCTTCCACGATTAGACATATGCAACAAAAGCTACATTTGCACAATTGATCATATCAGTTACAGCACTAAAAACAACAACAACAAAACCCGCAATACGATTACAAAAAGAGCATGAATTTACAGCATCAAACATTTAACAGAAAGTCGCGCTTATCTATGGCTTGCCATCTTCAACGACTTTATCAACAACTACTTTGACTTTCTTGTATCCAAAATCCTCCAAGTGCACCGAGCAGTCCTCTGGCACCACGGGACGCCTATTGCCAAAAATACTCCATAGATACAACACAATGAATGCTCCCAATGCTCCACACGTAGTACCAAAAATCATAGCAGCAAGTACCCTCAATAGACAATAACTTCTCTTGTGAGCAACTACAGACTTCTCATTTTTAGCAAAAGTCTGAGGATTCAGTGGCTGAGAGTGCATCCAATGCGGAACACTCCACAACTTGAAGTTCCATGAATAGAGGGCACATACTGCATTTGACGAGCTCAAGCCTACAAACACTTCCTCTTCATTCCACATTCTTGACAGGTCAATAGGGTACCATAGCAGTGGATCAATTGGCTTTATATCACCAGATTGACTCATCCTAACTTCCAATCTCTTCGCACTTGTTTCATAATCAATCCAAGAATGCAATCTCGTCCAATTGTCAAATGTTGCTTTTGTAGATGAAACATTCCTCACTTTAGCTGATACAAAACCATCCACATGAATCCCCACTTGACTCTCGTACAAATCACCGCGGATGGTATCCTTAAGTGTACGAAATTCCACAGCAACAATCTTAGAATAATTCTTCTTTATGTCCAAAGAGACCCCAAATGCACCATTACCAAAAGCGTTGGCATTAAAAGCACTAGGAACCATAATAAAAGCCAACCCATCTCCACTATCTTGGGACATAAAAAACGAGAAATAAGTGGACAAAGAAACCAGCTTTCCAGGATTACCTTCGACAAGTTGGATTGGTCTCCTGTACATGACTCGGCCTCCACTTGAACTAACTGAGTAAGTGAGCTGAACCGACGACCCATCATCCACAACCTTGGCATCGCCATACAAAGCAATGTTGGACTCAAAGTTTTGATCTTTTCCAAAACTTTGGAAGGAAAATGAGAGATTTGTGTCTGCAATGATCAAACTGAGGTGGGAAATTAGAAAAGTTAATGAAATAAAGCTGGTGGAAACAGGGAACTTGGCCATTGATGAAGTGGGTTTCCAACTGAATCTTGGTTACTTTCTCCCAAAGCTTTCAACTTCTAAGGCTTGTGAGATGAACACATTTCCAAGTTGGGAAAAGCAATTGTTTTTCTAGGGTTTGTGAGAGTGTAGAAAGCAGAGGATCAAAGTAAAGAATAAGAGGGAAGTTGGGTTGGTGTGAAAATTAAATACGTTTACTCTCTTCTGCAACTCTTTGATTCACTTTCTGAGGGTTGTTGCTGACAGTACAGTGGGAATATTGCCAGGAATATTTGCAAGAATGCCCCTCTATTCTTTCATATTCTTTTTCATTCCTATCATACAGAAAAGTTATCCTAGGCTACATGCTGTTTATAATTACAACTAAAAAAACCCTTGTAATTAACTTTTTCATTATTTTTTATCAAATTATATAATAAAAAATTATTTAAAAATATAAAAAACAACACAACAATACCCAAATTTCTGCCTAAACAGGGTATGGGAAGGGTAAGATATACGCAGTCATGTCCGCATCTCCTAAGAGATACAGAGATTGTTTCCTTATAAACCCCCGACTTTTTTGATGACTTGAACTCAAGATCTCCTTAGTCTTAAGTGAGGAGTTAACCAACTAGGCTACTCCTCTTGTCAATTATTTAAAAATATCATTTATTAAAATTTTAATATTATAAAGTACTTTTATGATATATCAAGGTGGAGACCTTTCAATAACTTATTCAATGTGTAATTTTCTCTCATTTTGCACATGAACATTTTAAAAAAATTAAGTAAGTTATTTCCTATATTTTTATAATATTTTACATTTTAATATTATTAAAACAATATTTATTGTACTTTAAATCAGGTATAAAATAATAACAAAGATAAATATAGAGACTTATTTAGACATTTTATAAAATGTTAACATGAAAATTATATTTTTAATTAACGTTTAAAATTCTAATATTCATCACATATTGCATGTGAGTTTATTAAAAATAGCATCTTTACTAAATAAGGGTAAGGTTGCATATTATCAAATAGGGGTGGGCATGGTTCAATTCGGTCAGTTTTCAGCTATTTTTTTAGACCAAACAGAATAATTAGTTTTATGGCAGAAAAAAACCGAACTGAACCGATTGTAAGATGAAACCGAATTTTCGGTTTGCCTTGCAGTTCGGTTCGGTTCGGTTACTTCAATAGGTTTATGCCCTAATCTTGGACCTTAAAATTTGGGTTAATTTTAGTACATGTCTAACATTTTTATTTCATTTTAGGACCTATTGAGTGATTGTCATACTTGTATACTTAGAGTTAGAAGTATTAAAAAAATACGAACTTTTTTATTTTTACTTGATTGGTTTGGTTCGGGTTGGTTCGGTAAAAATTTTTCCCTATACCACACTCGAATCGATATAGTCGGTTTTTCAATATCCAAAACCGAACCGATCATTTATCACTCTCCAAACAAACCGGTTTGGCTAGGTTTTTTCAGTTTTGAGAGTCGGTCAATTTTTTCAAATTTTTTGCCCACTCTTATTATCGAACTTCTCGACACTCCGAATCTTAGTAGAACTTTAAATGAATATTGACGTTGACAATGACGATGATGAAGAGATCCAAATTATATAATTGTGACATTAAACATACTAAATTAATAGAATTTAAAAAATATTTTTATTATAGTTTATGGTACTTTTTAAAAAATATTTAAGATACTATGAATGAGAATATCCAAAACCAAAGGGGGTTTTTCCTAATTTAATGAAAATGTGGGTAGGGAATCCACAAAACTCATGAAAGTAAGATGTATTAGTTGTCAAAAAACTCTTTGCAACCAAACACACTCGCAATCCTATCCACGCGCTCATGCTTTTCAAGAATTGACTCATTGAGAGCCACTTGGATCAACGACATGGCGCGTTCTCCAATCAATACTTTTTATAAAAAAAATTAGAAAAAGCTCTTCACTTTTTTTTAAATTTTATTTTCATATACAGTTTCTCCTAAAGTGAAGGCATTTGTGGATGGAGGAGAGGCTAAAAGCTTATGTAGGGGACCGCAGGCTAACCTGCGCAGTAGGTGTTCGATGCGTTGCATTTTTTATAAAAATCCAACCAACTCAATCCTAAAAGTTATATTTTAATTAGTTAATTAATTAATTATAATATTTTAATTAATAAATAAATTAAATATTAATTAATTTTAAATTAATTAATTATAATGAATTAATTATATTTTGATTAATTAATTGAATTTAGTTAATTAGAATTAAAAATATTTTAAAAAAGAGTTATTAATAAAAAATAAGTTTCATTCTTCTACTAAATAGAGAGTACGGAAGATTCTATAAAAGTGAAATATCAAACTACTGTCTCTATAATAATAATCAATAATTAACCATTCACTTTTCATTCCTTACCCATCAATCACTTCTCAAGCCCATCAATCAAGCACTCTCCAATATGCTCAATCCTAAAAGTCTTGAACAAATTACTTTTTTAATTTTTTAATTCAATTTAATAATAAATTTTTGACCAATTATTTCATAAATTAATTAATTTTTATAAATCAAAATAAATTATTTTATTTTATCTAATACTTTTTTAAATTTAAATTTAAATTATTCAATAATTAAAGATAGTCTTTTTTAATTAAAATTTTATTTAATCTTTAACATATTTTATAATAATCTAATACCGATTGAATCTTTTTAAAACTTTTTACTTTATCGGTTTAATTTTAGATGTAATTTTTAAAAAATTAAATAAAACATTATTGGTTTACTAAAATCGACAAAAAGAGTCTATAAAGGAAGAAAAGAAAAGGTGGTGGACGGGTCGGGGGTTTGTGTATTGTGCCCGCTGTCTACTTTAGCAAGTTCCTTTTAGGACAAAAGTTAACGTGCGCGTGCTTCTGTCTCCTTGGTAAGTTCATGGAACCGATGCTTCTTTTCTCCATGTTTTTTTATTAATCTTTATTATGTTCATTAATTTTTTAAAATAATCTCTCTTACAATTTTGTTAAAAATAATAAAATACATATTAATAATATGAATAACATAAGTCGATTAATTAAATATTGTTAACACCAAATCTAATTTAACTTTTAAATTCAATTTGAATTAACTAAATTTAATTTAAATTAATAAATTAAAATAATTATAATAAATTATTCGTTACTCAAATTTAAGGAATGGATTAGATTATCATATCAATAATATTTACTTGATTAATATGTATTTCAGAATTTCTAAAAAATTAAAAATTTTAAAAGTTAATTTAAATATAACGAAATAAATTTGTGAAAACCCAAGCATAACATTTTCTACTATAGTTGGCGCAGCTCGAGACCCAGTATAGTCTAATTGAAGCCTGAATCTGAACCTGACTCTACCCGACTTGACTTTATTTTTTTCATTTAATTAAAAATAAAAATGACCTTTTTCTTATAATAGTTATGCTCGAGCTCAAATTATGCCTATGGCCCGATATTTGGAAGAATTAGGCTTGAGTTTTAGTTAATTTAAACATGACCAGATGACTTTAGGTTAGACCAAGCTAGGCAATGAACCCAAATTAAAATGAAAATAATATTTTAATTGGGGTTGTATATGTTTTGAAATGTTAATTCTTAAATTAAAATTTTCCAAAAAATTAAACATAATTGAATATATTATCTAAATAATTAAAACACACACACACATCTAACCTTATTAGTATATTCATTGAGATTGTAGTAAAAACAAATAGGGTTGAGAATGAGTAAGGTTGGGTCGGGGCCTAACCTCAGCCTAACCTCTTCTATTGAAGTAGGCTCGACTTGAGACATAATACAGTTTGGTTGGAGCTTGAACCTAAACCTGACTATACCTGACCTATCTTGATTTTTATTTTATTTAGTTAAAAATAAAAATGATATTTTTTTTTGTAATAGTCATGATCGAGCCCAAATTATGCCTAAGGCCAAATTTTTGAAAGAATTAGGCTTAAAGTTTGGTTAATTTAAACATGACGCCCCCGAAGACTAGGACCGGATGGTTGAGAGCGGGAATTGGCAGGCGCTAGATCTCATATTCGATTCTATGTCGTATTGTTACAATCTTCGTAAGAGCTTAGGATAGTCGAAGGTTTTATCCGCTTGGGGTGTTGTTTGTTGGGCCTTTCATTGAGTGTGTTGCTCGTTGGATCCTCCTGTTAGAGGTGTTACTTGTTGGGCCTTCTATTATACGAGAGGTATTGCTCGCTAGACCCTTAAAAAAAATTTCCCTCGTACTCAAAGAAAAAAATGACCTTAGG
This sequence comes from Erythroxylum echinodendron, assembly GCA_027575705.1. Lineage (NCBI taxonomy): Eukaryota > Viridiplantae > Streptophyta > Magnoliopsida > Malpighiales > Erythroxylaceae > Erythroxylum > Erythroxylum echinodendron. The sequence goes on along the minus strand of JANZXR010000004.1, from coordinate 33,541,106 downwards.
TTAGATCAAGCCAGGCAATGAACCAACTGTCATCCCTAAAAACAAGTAATGAAGCTTCTAATTAGGAAAGTGATTAGTTGGCGTCATCTTTTCGATGTTCCAGGCCCTCCATGCATTCAATGCTCTGAATTCTTTCTTCTTATGCATTTGGGGCCATGCCCATCTGTACACATTATAGGATGTGTTAAAATACCGGTTTCTCTTTTAATATGGTAGGGCTTTTGCAGGAATATCAGAAGCTCTAATGAAGATGAGTAAGTAACAGAAGCAAAACAGTGCTCAAGTTCATGTTCTTTCTTTCAACAGTGAGCACTGATTATTGAGTAATCAGTATGAAATTGTACGTCGCTATCTTTTGAAACTTTAATTCCGAAGGATTTTTGAGGATAAGATATTCTATTCCGGTTAATAAGTTCCTATTTTATTTCATTAAATTTTATCTACACAATTATAAATAACTTTTTATATAAATTTTTTCTAGTTCATGGTTGATCTTGATCAATTACTAAAAGATCTTGATGTATATAATAATCAATGTTTTAAAAATTAGGCTGAAAGTTAAAATGGTTTGACAAAAGATTTAAGATTTAAAAGGTTAATCGATATTAGACTGTCATAAAACTAATTGAAGATTGAATAAAATAAAAAATTTGAGAAATAATTAAAGAAGACTATCAACTATCTTTTTTCTTTTTTTTGAACGGAGGAACTCGCAGTGACTATCTTTTAGATGCGCACTAGGTAAACTTTTGGATTGACGCAATAGTCTACAAATCACGTCGACTGGGTATTCTGTACTAAGCAAGCCCTGTACGATAGGCTCAATCGAAAGAGTGTAGATAGGGGAATTCAAACACAAGACCTTTTGACCCCATGTCTTCCACTCCACCAACTCGACCACCCCTTAGGAGCCTATTAATTATC
>JANZXR010000004.1:33517977-33530130 GCA_027575705.1 Erythroxylum echinodendron | reverse complement strand
TCGGAGAACAGAGACATGTGCATGCCACCAGAGTGTTCCCTCTTGATCGATAATCTTGAACCTGTATGTATAGCTACGTCCTGGTTGGATTGGACACTGTGTCACCATATTTGGCCCATCTGCCCAGCCACTAAGAAGTTGAAAGACTCCATGCCTGAGAAAAAAGAGAAATCGTATCAGATTCATAAAGTAAATGATGAAACAGTTGTTTCTTTACCATTTCTACAGTCTGAAATGTATTCCAGGATTTACCAGTGAATGGTCATGTTGTACGGAGAGTTGTTAATGACTTTAATAACAAGAGTATCGCCCTCACGAGCACGAATCGTTGGACCGGGGACACTTCCGTTCACCGCAGTCACGACCTGTTCGTTGCAGAGCCTACGGACAGTGAGATTTTTCACCTGAAACATTATCAACGATGGTCAGTTTCTGTCATCAACCCTGAGCCATGCACCTTTGCATGGACTCACACCTTGAAAAAATTCCAGAGGAGATCACAGAACAAAGTCAGGAAATTACTTCCAATGTGTGTTCTACAATTGCAGCAGCAGCCATAGAAGAAGATAGAAGTGCTAAAGCACAAGCTAACAACAGTAATGGCGGACGGGACATCTTCACGATTCGCAGAAGAATGCAAAATGAATGAGGAAGCAAAGGGAAGAGAAGCAATTATTAATACAATTCAGGATCTTCACAGAATGTTTCTGATCCTTAGCCAATAAGTTGTAAGAATATAACAGATTTCAGCTTATATTTATAGAGAGATCAACCTGAAACCAAGAGCTTTGATAGAGTCACAAGGATTAGCTAAACACGATTGCGTGAATTCTTTAGACAGGTTTGATAAGAGATTTTGAATTGTCTTTCAATCATTTGACTAACAGCTTAAGTTAGGCCATTTGATTCACATAAACAATTTTCAGAATTCTTCCAGCAGAAGCAAACCGCCTAGCTCCATTTTCAACATGGTAATTATGCCATGCAATTCATAATATTGCTTTATAATTATCTTAATTATACTCGTTTCATTTATAATTATCCAAATAAAATAAATATATCTATATTTTTTCAGAATTATAAAAAATCTTTAATCTTTACAATTTTCAGAAAAAATCCTTCTAATTTTTAACCTATTATTTTAAATTTTATTTTTAAAAATAATTATAAAAATATAATATGGATAAAAATATAATATGAACATCATGTAATAGATTGTCACTAATATAGTAAATTAAATCAACTATTGAATCTGATATGACCTAATTAAATTTTACTTAAATTAATAATTATCGGTGTAAAAGACAAAATCTTTAATCTTTACATTTTCTTAAAAAATCCTTTGAATTTTTATTGTTTTTTTAATCTCTTCTTGTAAATTTCGTTTAAAAAATAACGAAATATATATATAATATGAAGATCAGATGTGGATTAATCGAGTGTCACTAATATGATGAACTAAATCAACTCTTGAATCTGATCTAAATCAATTAAATTCGACTTAAATTAATAATTGAAGATAATTATAATAAATCATTAATTAGAATCGATTTTAATTTAAAAGATGCAATAAATTGTCATACAAATAATCTTTAACTAATACAAGTATATTATTTATGACGTGTATATTTTATTGTTATTTTCTACATATATAAGTTGAAGAGAAGGAAATTTATAAAAAATTAAAAAATAGAAAAATATTTCAAAAATTGCCAAGATCATAATTTTAAAAAATTTTCTTAAATTAAAGAGTAATTCTATTTCTTTTATCCGTGTCTTAGACTTGGTTTATCTTGGACAAACACGGCCTGCCGACCGCCGCCTTTCTTCTTTTTCACCCAACTACTTCCTCGGACTTTGTAAGATATAAGAATGTTCTTGTATCGATGAAACGTGATAAAAAGTTTTACCGATTCAAGACAATTATCCGATCCCTTCCTCTCCTCTTGCTGTCGAAGAAACGTATGGCTGCTGTCAAATTGATCAGATTAAAACATTTGGACTAGTTGTATTGCAGACTAATAGAGTCTACAAATGGCTCTTGATCTCAAGTGTGACGATAACATAAAATGCCTGGACTTTGTTCTATTACAGGCAATTTTCGTACACAGAAAAATGATGACCAAAGACTTTTCTTTCCTCTCACACCAATACGGCCAAATGTCTAACTTTGTGATCAATCATGAATTGATGACTTAATGACCAAAAATGATTAGCTAATATTATAAAAAATAAAATAAAAGACAAGTACTTTATTTATAATTTAATAAATTCTATTTTTAAATTTTAATTTTAATAAAATCTTTTTTCTTATAATTAAGTTAAAAATAATGATATAAATTAATCAAATATTATTATTAAGTGACCGTTTCATCACAATAGCTTAAGCTACGACTACTTGATCACAGAGGTTTTGGAGTTACATGTTACTACCTCGCCACGATAGACTGTGGCACGTCTTGGGATGTAAATTAGCCCACACGTGAGGGAGGGCATGTTGAAATATAAGTGGGACTTTGTCCTACATCAAAAGAATATGACCTTGAGCATGCATATAAGCTTAATGAATTACTCTTCCTAGTACCAATTAGTTTTAGGGTGGAACCTCATTTGAGCTTATATATACTCAGTTTACTTAGGCCCAATTATATAAATTTTAACAATTATCAGTGTCGATATTTATAATATTGCACATATTATCATTTCATTTGATAATTAGTTTGCATAAATTTAGCAATTTAATTAGTATAATTGAATAATTATATCGTAACGACAAAAAAGTATATTATTGAGACCGTGTAATTGTATTATTATATTCCAATAATTACATTCATGTGATTGACCAAAAGGAAATTTTACCTTTTCAAAGAACTCATTCAAATATTTATAAAGAAAATTATCTTTAATATGGTTTTAATAATTCTCTGTTTAAATTATGTTATTATTTCTAATTTTAAAAATTAACTAGTAGTATTAGAAGTTAAAAACTACATTATTAAATCTCATTTTCTTTATGAATTTAATTTACATCTCAAATAGTTCGATTTGATGTGTGAATTGAAGAGTTAATTCTTTTAAAAATATTAAAAAATTCTTTTTCCAAATATACACATAATAAATATACAAATTATTGCAAAGCACACAAACATTGATTACATGCTATTTTTAGTTAACGATAAAAAGGTCATATGAAGTAATTGAATTCATCTTTATTGTGTTTCAAATAATGTAATTGAATTCAATTCTAATATTTATAGATTTATTCCAAATAGTATAAATATAATTTAATTCAATCTCACAAATATAATTGAATCCAATTCGTAAATAAATCTAATTCGAAAGTTTCCAAACGACCTGTAACAAAATCTCGGTAAAAATTCTGCTCAATGCGAAGTTTAGAGAGATTTAAAAATACAAAGTTTATTGAAATCACATAGAACAATTTAACTCCTGATTCCAAAATCTTTATTTGAAATGTAATTAAGGATCAGCGACATTGTTGCCTTGATTCAACTAAAGTTCCTCCATCTTGTGATCTCTATCACTGAGAATTTGGCTTTCGAGTTTGGATATGCAGAGTCAACGGTATGAAAATGACATTATTATATAATTTCCTGCAGATTCGCTTGTTCCTTCCAAGAAAGGTCTTGTGTTTAAGTGTTGAAACTTCTCATCATTGAAGTCTATTCACGACTAGAATTTGCGTCTGATTCGAGGAAACAAAGCCTCCATTATGTCATTGATTATGCACACCGGGCAGCAGCACAGTAGTGACCATGCCGAACCAGCCTGGAATAATCTTCATTTCCTGATATCGACTTAATTTCTTATAATCCCTTTATGATTAGCACGTTACAAGTTCTAATCACAAGAAATCTTCGTAAAACTCTCGCAAAATAAGAAGCTTTGTATACTGAATACGTTAACTCGTTGATTGAAGTTAATATCGAGTTTGGATAATTCATATAAGTTTTTAATGTAATTATAATTACAATCATAAATTATCATAACAAAAACTTAGTTAAACTTCAAACATGCAAAATCATGATGCTGCTAATTCAACACCTTTGCCTGATCTCTCCATGAGTGCACATGGTTGGATCGTCTGATCGATTTGTTCTTCAAGCTTATAGAATTTCTTAACATAAACATAAATCATTTCAGAATCGTAAAGGGTTTTTTATATTAATATCGATCCAGTGATATATATACATATTGAAGAATCTGTCATTCCAGGTTCGATAATGTTCAAGAATTGTTCACCAAGCAATGGAGCTGGCAAAACAACATAGTTTATGTGAGCATACGTCTACATTTTCTTCACTCTAATTGTATTTAATACAAATACAACCTATGCATTGTTGTTGCAATCCACATAAAAAAAAAAGAAAAGAAAGTAAGACTTTTGACCAATTAACAACTACCAATTGAAAATAAAAAAAGTCTAGATATATAAATATTTAAAAATACGAACCATAATCATAATTATGATCTTAATTACAATTGTGATTAGTAAGATAATGTAATTTATTGTAATTGCATTTATATTTTTAGTAATTTCACTTGCATTATCCATATTAAAAATGCCAAATCTTAGTCTTCATTGTAAAAAACTTTAAACTAATTAATTTTCAGCTAAATTTAAATTTAAATTATAAAAAAACAATGGTTAAAGAACTCAACCGATTTAGCCAGTCCAATTATAAAAATCTTGAACTGTCTAACTTTTTGGTTCGATTTATTTTAATAAGTCTTGTTAAAAATTGATCAAATTATTAATTAATCGATCAATTTTTATAAATTAATAAATTTTTATAAATTAAAATAAATCAATATATTTTTATTTATCAATCTATTTTTTCAATTAAACCTCAAATTTAAAGACAATCTCTTTCAATCATATTTCAAATTATGTAATTTTATTTAATCTTTAGTCAGTTTTATAATGATTTAATACCGATTGAATGTTTTAACCTTAAAATTTTTATCTTATCGGTTTAATTTTCGATCTGATTTTTAAAATATTGATAAAAAAACATTTAGAAAATCTTCTGGTTTCAGTCTCTTATCATTTTCAGGAAAAAGTCTCCCAAAATCATTTGGAAAATTTTATCACAAACCATCTCAATCTCTAAAAACTGATACATAGACTTTTATTATACACCAATTGAAGAAAATGTTTTGGAGTTGTTCTCTTTAATTGTAAAGTTAGGTAGTGGTTGACTCTTTGTGATCCTTACTTTGCCAGGTGGATTGGAGTTGGCCACTTGCTCATTAAAACGACACATGATGGGTAGTAGTCAAATTCTGATCTTCGATTTTAGATAATAGATATTATCACCATGACGGCATGACCTATCAACTCTAAATTCTTCACGAGATCCTAATTTTGATTAAATAATGGCTTCATGTGGATTTATTAACAACCCAACGATTAGATTGAATAGACATAATGAATTATTAAATGATGATACTCTTGTGAAAGCACACGGAATTCTTAGTATAATTTGGCACGAAAGATTTACTAATAAATATTATTTTATAATAAATTGAAAATTAGGATATTATGAAGAGAATAAAAAATAATAAATTAAGAGTAAATTATGTTAATATTATAAATATGTTATGGACTTTTAGAAGAGTCACATCCTAAAAGCTAGTTTGTGAGGGTGGAGAGTCCAAACTCTTCATAAATATCACACTAATTTTGTATTTAATCAATGTGAGATCCAATTCTCATACCTTACAATTGGATCAAACCGTAACATTGGTCTCTCATAAGGACCAACGTTCTCGTTGGTTAAAGTCATATTGGTCACGGTTGACACTTCAGGTCACGATTGCATGGGTCACCACTCCGAGATTCTTATTAATCATGACCATGTTGGTTACGGCTAGCATTTCCAAGCCACTACTTCATGGGCCATCACTTCGAGATCCTTGTTGATCACGGTCATGTTAGTCATGGTTGGCACTCTCAGGCCACCACTTGATGGGCCATCATTCTAATACTGACTCTGATACTAATTGATAAAGACTTTTAGGAGAACTACACCTCAAAAGCTAACTTATGACGGTGGAGAGCCCAAAGTCTTTATAAATTCCACACTAACTTTGTATTTAATTAATATAAGATCCAAATCTCATATCTTATAATTGGATCAAACCGTAACATCTAATTTGTTAAATATTTTTCTATATTTCTTAGTTACTTGCCAAACTTAGTTCAAATTTATAAAAAATGTCTAACTAAATTATGACATAATTTTAAATAACTAGCTCAATTAAAAACTTATTTTTCAAAGCTTAATTTCAAAATCTAAAAAATTAAAAATATAAATATCAATTAAATTGCTTATTCTTTAAGTAATATTTTAGGACAACCTAAGAAACGCGCCAAACCTTTCATGGCCTACATAGCCTAATCAAGAACAGAGACAGAACCTAAACTTGACTGTGATTTCTTCGTCATTTTCTCCTTTATACATAGGCTCGGCTTTCTGGTGATAGTTATTAATTAGTTATGTGAAGGACAAGACAAGTTAAAGTAAAATACTAAATTAGACAAGTTTTTGATAATCCCACACGTTAATGGGATAGATAAGGTCAAGTTCATCGGTCAACTTTATCAATTAAGAACACTAAAGTTGAAATCTGTCGTGATGGGGGAGTTCAGGTTTACGTATGTGTTTGTGTTACATGTGATTGAATTCTAACTATGTTTGGACTTTGAAATTTGTTTAATTTTTATCTTCATGCAAAAGCAAAAGCAAAAGCAAATTAGAAAACAATGTTATAGTAAAGTCTTCTAGGTGAGATCACGACTAGTCTAAAATATTGTCGAATTCGGGTTGGATCAAATTTGGACACGGTATAATTTTAGTCCGAAATTTAGAAAACGGGTCATTTAAACCAAAGTTGGTTTAGGAAGATTCTTTAAAATGATATGATTTTGAGCGATTGGAGATTTGAGTTTAAGAGTTGGGTTTGATCGAGTTAACGATGGCCCAACTCGAATTTGACTCATTACTATCCGTACTCTTAGGGTACTAACTCAATCTAAAATTAAATAATTAAATTAGAATTAATTGAGTTTTGGATTAGATTCTAAACTTAAGACAATATTGTATATGTCTATAACTTCTTCACTCTCGAGAGCTGTAGTCGGATAGTTGAGAGCATGGCTTATCATGCGCTAGGTTTTAGGTTCGATTCCCTGCCACGTTGTTATAGTCTTCGTAAGAGTCTGGGCCAATCGGGGTTTTATCTACTGAGGACGTTGCTCGTTGGACTCTTTCGTTGGAAGTATTGCTCGTTAGGCCCCCCATTACATAAGAGGTGTTGCTTACTGGGTCCCTCAGAAAGAATTTTCCCTGTGCTAAAAAAAAAAGTCTATAACTTCTTCATTTTATCAACTAAAATAATGTTATTTTGGTTTCGACTAAACTAATTATTATCTTAATTAAAATTATTAAATTGTTTACATTTTATTCATAATTATAATTTACGTAATGATAATAATAATACTCTAATTCTCGTTTTAAAGTAAATTCTGATTTTTTATTTTTATTAAATAAAATCTATTAATTTATTAAATTATTAATAGGTCAAGAATGAGTTAAATTAGAAGTAAAAGTTGGCTCTCCCTACAATTTTACATATTCAGATAAGTACATCTGACCTTAGCCAAAAAATAAAAATAAAAAATGATGAGAAAGATGTGACTCACGAGATAATTACATTAGTATAATTAATGACAAAATGTCCAAATTTATCCTTTTTAATTACTTAATTAAGACGTTCTTAACACACTAATATCCAAAACAATAATAATAACATCCAATAATTATTTAATTAAGTCGGTTCTTAACATAACAATATCAACAACAACAATAACAACATTTAGTAAGAATCTCGTTGATATGTGAGATTTGGAAAGATCTAATTGTACGAAATCTTACTCTTTAGTAGAGAGGTTATTTCTAAATATTTTATATAAAAAGAGATAAAGAGAAGCACATAAGTAGGGTCGTTCTTAGTATTTTATGGGTCATAGGTAAAGTAAAAAAGATTTCATACTTTTACCTATTTTTGAGTTCTCATAAAGAATAAAAAGAAACAAAATATAAGCCTTTTTGTTATTCTTTATAAGGTTAAGAGTAAGCCCTATTTTATTTCATTTTATTTTTTACGAGAGTAAAAATAGACCCTATTTTATTATTTATGATGATGGCCCTCGGGTGGGTGCCTTAGTTACTCTTGCCCAGGGTCGGCCCTGCATACAAAGAAAAAGATAGAGAGCGATAGAGGAAAATATAATGATAATAATAAGAAGAAGAAGAAGAAGAAGAATATGTTGTAGTAGTAGAAGATGATGATGATGACAATGATGGTAAGACAAATTTTTTTATTAAACCACCCGGTATTTACGTCACAGGCAACTGATTAATTCAAATTTGAGCCAATTAGGACCCTTTTTGGGGATAAAGTTCTCTCTCACAAAATTTAAAGCAACTTTATTTACAATAGTCAAACTCGAGACTTTGGTTAAAGATGGAGAAACTCATGCCACTCCACCACAACCCTCGTGGGTGATACGATACGAATATGGTTTTCAACACGAGATCATTATAATTATTAATATGATTTGGAAATTTGTGATGTAATGCATAATTAAATAAATAAAGCACCTCCCTGCATTAGTAATGGTCCCCAAAGTCCAAACACTAAGCTAATTTATGATAAATAAATAAAAGCACGCATTGATGGCAACATATTAAATAAAACATGACTATCAATTAAAATATTGTATTTATATTATTATAGAACATTAGATTCCATTAGGTTAGGGCGAATTGAATACTTTAATATGATCATTACTTGATCCTCTTTACGTTTGATACTATATTAAATTAGTTCTAAATCCCACAATTTGTGGGTCTCAACCATTTGTGGGTTGAACGTACCCTTAGCTTGACACAATCCAATTTCGAAGTTTATCTTTTAACTTCGGATTGAGTTAGGTTGGACCGACATTATGAAGCCTATAAAACATAAACTAAGAGATTGTTAGTAAAATTGAAACTCGTAACTTAAATACGAGCATTGTATTTAGAGCTTTGGCATAATCATTTTGTTCAGAAGTAGAAATGATAAAAAAATTTTAATTCAACCTGACTTGATCTGACTTAAATACAATGATTCTGCTCAGAGTTGATTGAGTTTCGAACTGAGTTTGAATTTTTTTCTTTAATTTTGAGCTTCGCACAAAATTTTAAATAAAATAATATTATTTTTAATTTTAAAAAATTAATATATTTAATCAAACTTGACCTGTTTAAGATCAATCGGACTCAAGCTTTAGGTTGAATTAAGGCTTGAACACAAAATTTTGAATCGAATTCTAGTCTGAATGAACCCGAGTCCACTCCGGCTTATAGTCGAAAGCGAAAAAAGAGAGAGACGACAAATCTTGAGGATTTGAATTTACGTCTGAGGCCCATTAAAATCACGTTATAGGCTTTTGAGTCCATGACAGAACAGTTTTCCAAATTCGAATCCGATCCGTTTAACCCAAATCCGTAGAACGGATCTCACGTGCTCACGTGACTCTTTTAATGTTCCTTGTAAGAAGCGGAACTAGGATTTTAATATGAGAGAATGGTGCCAGTGGATGTCAGAATCGGCGAGATTAAGGCCGTCCGGGACGGCGAGGATAGTGAATCTGGACTGAGAAGTGGTATCACCGGTTGGCATGGAGCCAAAGGTCCATGGAAGCCTGAAGAGGACGCAATATTGAATGGACTTGTGAGCAATTTCGGTGCAAGAAAACGGAGTTTGATTGCTCGGGAAATCAAACTTCTAACTGCCAAGTCTTGACGAATCCGATGGTTTAATCAACTTGAACCATCTGTTGTGTGAGAGCCCTTTGCTGGTATCTGCTAAAATTTACCTGCTTTGTCTCGTACCAAAGGAAAAAAAGTTGTTTCTTTACGTTATTTTTCATTTGATGATTTCGAAAGTCATCGGCACTGTAATTGGAATGCTTGTAGTTTTGAATTTTTAAATGGACGTAGAGAACAACTTTAACCCAGTTTACTAAAAATGAGGCTTCTATAGTGAAATAGAAGAGTGAGCAAGGTTGAGATCACCGGGAAAAGATTGAGAGATGTGGAAATTTTCTTGTTTTTGACATGTTTAAGAAATTGAAGATGTAAGTAGCTGAGCTTGATGGACGGATGCAGAATCGTATGTGCTGGTGCATATCTTTACTTTGACGGTTGTTCTAATGGGATTGAGAGTGAAAGGTTTTACCTTTTATCTAAGTGTTACGTTTAATGATTTCTAGCAGTTAAGTTTTCGCAGTGCAAGTTTTAGTAAATTTATATTGTTTCCAGCACATTAGTGTTTCTGATGAAAAAGCTGAAGGAACTGAAACATTTTTTGCAGATAAGGAGGATAAAATCAATGCTGCAGTGCATGCAGTCCTCGGAAACAAACGGCCTGTAATGCTATCAAGAAGCATTGGAATTCCGGTTTAAGACGCTGGGACACAAAGCTTGAGGGGATGAGGTTTTCATTTGAAGAAATGGATCAAGATGCCAGCTTGGAAAGGGCAAAATCATCTTCTGGGGGTACTTTGTCATGTGAAGCTGGCAGTTCATTCAAGACTCCGCCAGAAAGTCCTTCTAAGTTATGAAGCAGAGGATCTTTCTACTGTCCTCCATCCTGTGCCAAATGTAAGTACTCTTAGTGTTTTCAACAATATGGACGAGCCAGAAATTTCATTACCATGTGCATCACTGTCTTTAGTTCACGCATCAAAATCAGATGTTGGAGTCCGCAAGTTGCTTGAGGGAGTTTAGGCCCAGAATTTGTGGCTTTTCTCGAGCCCCCAGCATTGCCAAGTACCTTCTGTGGCATGAACTTTCGGTGATTATCTTCTGCAGCCCTCTATCAATTCAAGTATTTGATTCTTGGAGATTCTCCCTTGGCTATTAATTCTTCTTCGAGTGAGATCCTTGCTCTTAGAAAATTATTAGATTTTTCATATTATTGACTTTTTATTATAGCCCTCTATCAATTTTTGATAGCAGAGCAGGTTGACAAGATGGTTTCTACACGTATTTCCAATGTCTGATCCACAAAATCCACTATGCTCGATCCATGACACCCAAATCCAGCCTTGCCTAAAGCTGTTACGCAAGATAATAAAGTGGTTCAATATATGATCTACATTAATGAATTAAAATTCGGGTGAAAAATAGATCCTGATTAGTATATGCCGGATTCATATCGAGCTTGTGATGGAGAAGTCCAATATAGAAGCTATATATATAAAGGTTAAAATCTCCTACAGTTGTTCGTATTATTCGAAAACATAAAGATTCTCTGACCTGTTAAAAGAGTTTACGTTTTGAGTAAAATGTAAAAAGACGACCGCGTTCTAGTAAACAATTCTGATGAAGACGACAGTGAATTTACGCTTATTTCGGCTTCAAAAAAGTTGTTTGAAGTTATGAAACTGAAATTAAGTAATTTTCTCATTTCTTCATTTATTGTCCTTTCATGTTCGATCTGAAATACGTAACTAAGGTATCGTTACTTGTTACAACCACCTTATCCAAACATGAGTGCAAGTTTCTCAGTTGCCTTCTTCCAGTTAGGGATGTCAATTTCAGCCCGATATGTAATCAATGGATTTGGCTCGGTCAAACCGACCCATAGGCCGGGCCACGGACCGGGTGGGCATGGCTAGTGCAACGACAGATCGAGCCATGGCTAGTGCTTCATAGGCCACAGACCGGCCCGTGGCCGGTGAAACTGTGTGCGGGTCAGATCAAGGGCCAGTCCGACCGGCGCTCCCAACGGCTCGCCCAGTATTTTATTAATTTAATAATTTTTATATATTAACTTAATAATTAATAATTAACTTAAGGAAATTAAAATTTTGTAATTAATTTAATTCATAATTTTAACTATAACTATTTACTTATTAACTTTATAAACTTCTAATTAATTGAATTAAATGTCCTAATTAATCATTTCATTACATACATCTCAATAACTTGATTATATCATAATTAATCACTTATATGTTGTTATAATTAATTATCAATTCTATCTTATAATAATTAATAAATAACTTAAGTA
>JANZXR010000004.1:33494160-33508098 GCA_027575705.1 Erythroxylum echinodendron | reverse complement strand
CTTGGAACCGACGACGTGCGTTTAGAGCGGGTCGCCTTCGTCGATGTTGGTCTTCGATAGAGATCTCTCGTCTGGTTGGGGTTGTATTTTTGAATATGAATGTCAATCGAGCATGTCAGGTTAGGTTAGTTTATGGTAGCTCATGAACTGACGAGTCAAAAGCGAGCCAGACTAATGTGTTCTACTGTACATTTTTGTGGGGTTGTATTTTTAAATAGGAATATCAATAAGTCAGGTCAAGTTAAATTATGGTAGCTCATGACTTGGCAGGTCAAAAGCGAGTCAGACTAATCTGGTCTACTATACATTTTTTAAAAAAATGTCAAAAATAATATTACTTTAAAAGTAACGGCCGACTATGTCAAATTTGACATCTTTATTTCAAAAGAATTACAAGAAAAAAATATATTATTGATAGCAATCATTATTGGTATTATTATGGACAACTTAAAAATGTAGTGTGATTTAACATCTAATCTTTGGAAGTTCAATTAAGTTAAAAAAATAACTATGTACTCCTTAAATTCTTTTTTAAAAATAAGTATATCTTTAACATAACTCAATTTAACTATTTTAATGAATGAATTAACATTAGTTTTCATGCTCTACTAGGCTTATCAATATTGGCCTGATCCGTAGTCAATAGGTTTGGCCAGTCAAATCGGCCCAAGGGTTGAGTAGATATGGCCCATGCATCACGGACCAATGCCAGGAGAGAGCGGACCGCAAATCGACTCGGTCCGAGACCTGCAGCCTGCCTACCATTATAAACATAATTAATTATACATATAATTAATCATATAAAATTTTAATTAAATATCCTAATTAATCATATCATTACATACATCTCAATAACTTTATTATATAATCATAATTAATCACTTACATGTCGCTATAATTAATTATCAATTCTATCTATAACTTAAGTAAATTAAAAATTTGCAACTAATGTAAAAGATAATAGATTAACTACAACTATTAACTTATTAACTTTTCATATAAATTTCTAATTAATTGAATTAAATGTCCAAATTAATCATATCATTACATACATCTCAATAACTTTATTATATCATCATAATTAATCACTTATATGCTGCTATAATTAAATCAATTCTATCTTATAATAATTAATAAATAACTTAAGTAAATTAAAAATTTGTAATTAATGTAATTCATAATTTTAACTACAACTATTAACTTATTAACTTTTCATATAAATTTCTAATTAATTGAATTAAATGTCCTAATTAATCATACCATTACATACATCTCAATAACTTTATTATATCATAATTAATTAATTATATATTGCTATAATTAATAGTTGAAAAAGGTAAAAATTTTATTAATTTTATGAAACATATTTTGATTTTGTCAATTATCTCTTATAATAATTAATAAATAACTTAAGTAAATTAGAAATATGTAATTAATGTAATTTATAATTTTAACTATAACTATTAACTTTTCATATAAATTTCTAATTAATTGAATTAAATGTCCTAATTAATCATGCCATTATATACATCTCAATAACTTTATTATATCATAATTAATTAATTATATGTTGCTATAATTTAAAGTTATCATATAATATATAAATAAAAAAAACAAAAATTTTATTAATGTTAAGAAATATGAATATATGATATGCTTATAACACTTTAAGGAGGACGAGAAGTATTTAAAGTAATACTTATATCTTATATCATGGTTTTTATTAAGGATCTAAGGAATTACTCTTAATAAACTTTTAATTTGACTTAGTAGAAATGAATTTTCTTAACATTATGAATTAGGTAAAAGAAAAATTATGATTTTTGAATATAATAATAGTTATTTTCAATTTAATATACCGTTCTTATTTGTTTTTATAACTGAATTACTTATATGTTATTTTGGAATTGAATTATTGATACATTAGGATTAATAAAGTGATTAATTCATTTTAAGATTAATATAAATACATATATGCATAATGTATATATTATGTAAATATGAAAAATCAATTAAAAATTTTAAATTGACTTGTTTACCGAGAAAGAAAGTGATTACTACAACATTATCAATTATCATTGCTAAATATTTTAAATAAATATAAATTAGTTTGTATTTTATTTTTTATATAAATATTTATTTTGTATAAATTATGGATAATTTCATCTTACATTTAATGATTATGTTATAATTTATAATTTATAATTTATGAAAATTTAAAAAATACAACTAAAATATTTTTAAATTATCTTAAAAATTTTAAATATTTTAAATGTCCGAGCCGACTCAGGCCTGAAGGGCGACCCGTGACCCAGGCGGATTAGGCGGGTAGGACTATGAGCCTAGCCATAGGCCGACTAGTCTCAGCCCGCCACAACCCACGGGCCATATTTGGCCATCATAGGTCGGGCTATGGGCTAGACCATTCCTGGGCCGTCTGGGCTGTGAGCTAGGTTTGCCCGAATACTTTTTTTAATAGGCCGGAGCGGGCCATTGTCGGCTCAAGCCTAATCCGACCCATTAACATTTGTACTTCTAATAAAAAAGGGAAAGATTTGAAAGGGAACCCTTAGATGAAAAGTGGGGTCAACGAACATCCCGAAAGAGGCAAAAGTCGAGGAATGGAAACAAGAACATTGCAGATAGCTTTTCAAACCAGCTACTTCCTTGCAGCGTCACGTTCCATATCTTCTTCTTTCAATCGGCCTCTCTGCTACATGATTAGAGGCTCTGTTTTCTGTTTGGCCCACCAAAAGTCTAGTAGTCTCCTTTACATCTATTACCATATGCTTAGTAGCAATTTGCAACGTTGCTTCTGCCGTTCCCACCTGCCCTTCCTATTCGATTCAGTTGGTCGTCTTCATCAACATGATTTTTGCCTTTTATGAACTACATATTGGTAGTTAATATGATTTTTGTCTTTATCAAATTCAATTAATTTAAACTTGATTCAAAAATAACAATAATAATCCCGTAAAAATTTCGCTGATACGCTAATTCTTTTTGATTAATTAAAAATTGATCCTTTAATTTTAAAGCAGGTAACTAATTTGACATCATTAACTTTGAATTTACCATCCCTATAAAGAACCCACAAAAGCCTCTTTCTGTAGAGCAGTTTGGTTGTTGATGTTGGCCAAGTCGTTCTTATGTGAAGTATTTGAAGCCATTAGGTTGTTGATGTTGGCCAAGTTGTTCCTATATCAAGTATTTAAAAGCACCATCTTTGGGTTGATTTAAGAACCAAAATGGTAGTTTGCCAATGTTAATAAATAGAGATGAGGATACATCAGATCGGTCTAACTTTGATTCGAATTTAGTTGAAGTCAAAATATTTAGGTCATCTTCAAACAAATATTGTTTTAGTATAATTGACTAAAATGATATTATTCGAGAGTTATCATCATCAATTAGACCTCTCATACTTAAACTCAGACCAAAAAATGTATAATCCAAACTAATAACCCTATATATTGATGCTATGTGTAATACTTAGGAATTAAAGTTTGGTATGACTTAGTCTCACCTAATCATAAGTCAACATACTAAGTCCAATTCGATCAAAACTTTAAATCGAACTCGAGCTGAAAAACATCCTAAATTAACATTAACTTAAAAATAAAACGACGTTGTTTTGAAATTTTTATTTTATATAGTCCAAATATACTCAGACTAGACCGAGTTTCAAATTAAAATTAAACGACAGATTAAGAAGTTAGGTCGGGTCAGGTCGAGTTGGGTCTTCGGGTTAACATCCCTTGCAAATTTTAATTGGAATTTCTCTTCTGTTCTACGTATTCTCTGGTTTTCCACTTTCTTGCCTGTCTTGTCTCTTGTTCCTTTTCTATGTTTCTTTATTGGTATGATGATGCAGTAACATTCCAAACACATAAGCTTTGGTGTGTTATTCACGCAAAGGCGCATAAGACAAAGAGTCTCTGACTTCATCCAGCGCACACAATCACATCCTCCGCCTCTCCTTCCCATTTTTATCACAAGATACTTATGAGATACATTTAAAATTATTAAAAATTAAAGAAAACTCAAATTTCTTGAAAATTTATTTTAAAATTTATAATAGTTAAATATAAAAGGAAAAATAATTCCGATGCATAAAGCTTTCCGTTTTACGATATACGTAACATTTCTTTTGAATTATTTTATAAAGAGTTTGCTTTCGTACTTTAAACTTATGATCGTAAAGTAACAACTTTTAGTGATCCTTCTCAGATTATTCATCAAAACAAGGTAATATTATATAATGATAAATGAATTAAAAAGTGATAAATTATTTAAATTTTTTATTTTAGTATATAACATTTAGAGTTTGTAATTAAAAGTCTAAATTTTTAAAATCATGCAACTCAATTTAAAATTTTATTTTTATTTACATTATTAATAAAACATAAAAATTAATATAATTTATTAACATTATTGATAACATAAAAATTAATATTTAAAGGAGGTATATAAGATAATATTTTAGCATTTAATATCTTAAATTTCTAACTAAATGTTGAATTTTTTAAATATAATATTTAAGTTCAAATTTTTTTACTAATGTTTTTTTGTTGTGATTGACGAAAATATAAAGACTAATATTTAAAACCCATATGATAATATATTTATTTTAATAAGTATAATTTTAAAATAAATTATCTAATTTTATAATGTTTTGAGTATTTAATTAAAATTATAAAAATATTAGATATTTAAATAAAAATTAAAAATAATGATTAATTAATTATCCCAATTATATATATATGACTCGTAGGAAATTTGCAGGCTCAGCAGAGGTGATCCATACACATCGGAAGGTACAGAATCTGAGAGATGGAGAAAGAGCAGAGAAGTAGCCCAACAATTTCCAAAGTCTGTTTTCTTACACTAATCAATGACGTCTCTTTCTCAAGTCTGTAATGTGTCTCAGTCTAAAGTTGTTTTCTTACACTAATCAATGATGTCTCTTTCTCAAGTCTGTAATGTATCTCAGTCCAAATTTTAGAAAGCATGACCGATGACTCTCTGTGTCTGAAAGTCTCCTCTGGTCCTTCTCTTTTTGCACTTTACTCTGTTGAGCTCTTGATTTTGGTTTAATGGAGTTGCAGGGTCACCTAATCCAATACTCATTTCTTTAAATCCCTTCGTTATATGCTTAGTTCTTCCAAATCGCTGGAAAGCTTCAAATTTTATGTCCTTTGCTCCTCCAACCCAAGTTGCGCTTTCTTGAAGCCATTGAAAATGTCAGCTTTAGAAATGTCCCACGTTGATTTAGAGCAAGGGACATCTCCTCGCTCCGTCGCCGGAAGTGAAGTCAGCTGCTTCTCCGACGCAGAAAATGGGTCTTCGCGGTCGCAGTTCTATTCAACGACCGGTGGTTCTTATGATGATTATAGTTTAGACTATATCTCTGATGCTGAGGTTTTAGACTGTCTTGTGTTGGATGACTCTAGGAGAGCATCTTCAGTGTCTGGACACTCGGTGGAGGTGGAGATGGAGAACGGAGTCACCGAGATAAAGGTACATTTGGCTAAAGTGGAGAAGAATTGTAGGATTTGCCATTTGTGTTTGGAGAGTAGTAGTCATGAATCAGGTGTTCCTATTGAACTGGGTTGCTCTTGTAAGGGTGATTTAGCTGCTGCTCATAAACGGTGTGCAGAGGCTTGGTTCAAGATTAGAGGGAACAAGTAAGTTCATATGATCCTGCTTCTCCATTACTGACTCTCATTTCTGTTTATTCACGTGAGAAATTAAGTGCTTTAACTTCTGTTTGTTACTATCAAGTGGAGGATTACCTGTTGGTTGTTATGTTCTTCTAACTTTTCAATCTGTCTGAATCCATTTTTTGATGGGGAGGTTCCTTTTTTGTTAAGGAATTGTTCTCTACAGAACTCAACAGT
Source organism: Erythroxylum echinodendron (assembly GCA_027575705.1). Classification (NCBI taxonomy): domain Eukaryota; kingdom Viridiplantae; phylum Streptophyta; class Magnoliopsida; order Malpighiales; family Erythroxylaceae; genus Erythroxylum; species Erythroxylum echinodendron. Next base: position 33,502,198 of record JANZXR010000004.1, on the reverse strand, counting down.
AGAAGCTTGAACAAAGTTGCATTATATCGTATGTTTGGAATGTTAGAAATTGCTTGTCTCTACTAAACAAGTTGATGAAGAAAGGTAAAGCTAAAAAGGGAAAGCTGTGTAAGGACACACTAATCCTTGTCATATGCCTTAACTACACCGACACATCTTTACCAAATTTTCATACTTTTCTCATCTCAATACTTGGCTCTCTTTATCTGATTTCTTTTTCTCCTTTCGGAAGTGGAGTTTGACACCTCTTTGATTTATACATTAGCCTTTTAAAGATGATTAGTGATATAGCATTATTGCTTTAGTCTCTCAATAGTTCAGATGCCTTGCTTCTTTTCAGCAGTTATGCCAGTGAGCCTTAAACAACACAATTTCCCCTCACACAAAGCATGGGTTGGTTCTAGTCCCTTTCTAACAGAAAAGAAAAAGGGCAGAGAAAAGTGATCATTACATGCCTGATGGCTTCTCGATCAATTCTTTAGAAGTCATTTTTGATCATTTTCCTCGTTCAAGAAGCACATCCCTCACTCTCTGTTAGAGACAATGAATGGAGTTGTGGACAATCTTTTGAATGTGTACAGTTTGAGTTAATCATTCAGACTGTACATCTGATGTTTGCAGTAACTTATGGAATGATGATTATCTCAACTTGGTTATGCCAAAGCTCTATTTGTCAAGTATAACGATCAGATTATTTTATCATTTCCTCTTTATCTTGTGTTGTTCCTGGACTGGGGTTCATCATTTTCTGTCACCAGATTGCTTAGTGTTAGCTCCATTTTCCAGCTACTTAATATTACATTATTGCTTGCAGTATAATCTGGCTTTTGTATGAATAGTTATTTATCATTTCCCTATTGTCATTCTTATCAAACTATAGTGATCGTCCACGATGCATCTCCGGTTAGATTTTTTCACCATTTTGATCTCTTCAGTTTATCAGTTTCTTCTGTTAATCAAGTATGCTTAATGTCTGCTAGGACCTGCGAGATTTGTCAATCTATTGCATGCAATATTGCCGGACCAAATGAGATCGAGTCAATAGAGCAACCAAACGAGATGAGCAACACTCCGACAGCACAGACAGTTACGGCGTCGGTTCATAATTCGGAAACACGAAGCTTCTGGCATGGCCATCGGCTCCTAAATTTCTTGCTAGCTTGCATGATATTTGCATTTGTTATTTCATGGCTCTTTCACTTTAGTGTGCCCTCGTAAGCTGCTGTAATTGAGGCCTTAAAAGAAAAATATTTACTACTTGAAATATATGGAATTAATAATTATAGAAAAGGAACTGTTCTTCAAGAACATGATGTGTAAAAGAGTCCGGAAGGAATTTTATGTTACTCTACTTAGAAAAAGATTAGTGAAAAGAGGTAACTAGACAAGGATGGTTCATTGCTGTTGTTACTCAGGTTTCTCCTGCTTTAGGGATATGTATCCTAAATACTAATTTATCCAAAAGACTCAAGATTTGACAGGAGCTTAAATAGTTGAAACAAAACTACATGGAAGAATGTTGTAAAGCCAAGGAGAAAACACAGGATAGAAAATATGCTCAAGTACAAGAGCCTAGAAAGGGAAAGAAAATCAGGGAAAGAGAAAAGAAAAGAACAAGAAACCTATACCCTTAGTTTTTGTTTCTTCTGGTTTCCAAGTTTGTCCCATCTTTGAGTGCTTCCTGTGCATCATTTTCCATTCCAAGGCCGAAGAGACAAGTTGCTTGCAGGTATGAGGCAATATGCCACTCAGGAGACACCACTTGAGCTTGCATAGCATCTCCAAGTGCTTCTTGTGGCATGTCATTCATTAAATAAGAAATGCACCGCCTAGCATACACGGTGGGGGACACCATTGTCCCACAGTCGATGAACTACATAGGAGGACATAATAAGGGAAAACTGCTTAGCTGCTTGGGATAATACTGATTAAATGCACAAGCTTAGAAACTTAAGTGCCAGTAGAGGTTTGGAAACAGAAAAAAGCTTACTTGCTTGTAGCAATCAATGGCAGTTGAAAAGTCCTTTGCTCGAAATGCAGCATCTCCATGCTTCTTAGAATTCAAGGTCTCCTGCATTTGGTTAGTCCACACTTGGAAGGAGAGCTGCTTTACGAGGAAGAGGTATGAGTCTATTAGAGTTGAACAAATTCAAGAGTCCATTAAAGTTGAACAAATTCAAAAGATCATAAGAAAGTAAAAGGGTTTACCTCATTAGCAATCCCCTCATCATCCTTATATCCAGTCTTCTCAAGGATTTCGTGTATAGCAGTAAGATCCATCCTCAAGCATGCCTCGCCAAAAGGCGTCAATGACAAGGGCGGTGGTGGAGTTGACACCAGCATATTTCCATGTCGAATGCCCATCAGGACATGAGATGGAACCTGCTAAATGAACATTTTAGTCCAGAGTTTGCGGGGAAGTCATCCTGATTTTAAAGACTAAAATTACTTGGCATTGCCTGGTTTCTTAGAACAAACGTTCACGAATCAAAACTTGCATAGGAAACTAATAGGAATCTTCATCTGGTTCAGCCACTGCATTTACCTCTGTTTCTTTCTGAAGCAACATAAGAGCAGTGACAAGTGACTTTGCATTTGGTCTCTCACGAGCTTCGTACTGCAAACATCGGGAAGCCAACCTCACCAGCTCAGTTCCATCATCTTTTGAAAAATGACCTTCCAGAGCAGAATCCATCAACATCAGGAAATTCTTGCCTCGAATAAGATCAAGAGCCTAGAAGGAGAAGAATAAACATTTCGGAATTTATACTTACAAAACTGAAGTATCCAAAACTATGAATCAAATAAATCTTACATGGCTTGGGGGAATATGTTTGCCACTAAGAAGATCTAACAACAACGTTCCAAAGCTATATACCACACTTTCTGTCGTTACTCTGCCTACCAAAAAGCATTAATGAAACTTTAATCAGGTTAAGCATTCATCGAAATTTCCAATACCCTTATGAAAGAAACTAATAAAAAAGCAATCTTTTTGTTCCCTTTCTAATCCAAACAGTTCATACCAGTTCTCAAGTACTCAGGCGGTGTAAAAGCTAAGTTGGTACTATAGCTTTTGCCATCTCTGCTATTCTTCATTAGTCCAAAACAAGATAGCCTCGGATTTCCATCCTATCAAAACCCAAAACCACATTATTAACCAAAAGTTAAGAGAAAAACAAGAAACCCAATTCTGCAAGACCACAAGCAATCCAAAAGATCACCTCATCAAATAAGATTCAAAAGATCACCTCATCAAATAAGATTCTATAGGCATTGAGATCGTGGTAAAGCGCCCTCCCTTTACTGCTACAGTACTCTAAAGCTTGAGCCAAGTAAAGAGCTACCCTCAATCTCATTGCCCATTTCATCGGTTGGCTCTCCCCTGCATCAATCCAACCATTACCAACCAAACCCACCAATAAATTCCATATTTTTTCAGTTTTCAACCATGAAACCATCTATATCTTACAGTGGAACAGATGCTTAGCGAGGGTCTCATTACACATGAACTCTGCAACGAGCAACCTCTCCTCGCCTTCGCAGCAACATCCTATCAAATTCGCCAATCGCTCACTCCTCAAACTCCCAACTGATCTCGCTTCCTCCTGTAACATTTTTTTCACGTGTCAAGTCACAGTAGCGAACAGAAACAAGAATGAGGAACATAAAGACTCGAACTTTCCGTTAGAAACGGACCAAGAATTGGCGGGAATCAGGCCAAGCGAGTCTGTTGAAGCGCTTAACGGCGATCAAACGGTCGTTATCCAACTTCCCTCTGTAAACAACGTTAGGAGCTTTCTCACCGTGTTCCGATACTATGTTGTCGGATGAGAAACCGTCGGTAGCGGCTTTCAGTTGGGCCAAACTGAACTCTGTGAAGCTCGGCCAAGGACTGTCTCGGTCATTCTTGCCTTCGTTCTCTGCATATGAAAAGACCAAAATGGGGCAAACTATTGGTGAAAAGTACAAAGACACTCTCACGCCGACACTAGTACGTTACCGAGGTCGGACGACTGGAGGACGGAGGGCTTGAGGTGGGATTGGAACCAGCAGAGCGAGAATTTGGAGCAGCGGGCTCCCATTGACGACGGTGGTTTATCAATTGATCGGACGGCTGACAAGAGACGACGCGGAAAGTCGAACAATCAAACGGTCTGCGTTGCAACTGGGTTTATATCACTGAGACTTCACAGACACTCTCTCTCTTTTGCTTTCGTCTGTCTCTTATTTATAAAAAAAATAATATCCTCAAAATTTTAATTTTGTTTGGGGTTAAATTAAGGACTCAAAAAGAGAAAACGGCGCCGTATCAACAGTGCCGTTTCAGTAAAAGTCGTTATGGCAGTTGATTTGGTGGGAATTGTTTTAATTGATTAATTATATTTTAGTCTATTGTTAAATTAATTTTTGTAAAAAATTTTTTTTATAAATAAATTGTCAAATGGCATTGACATAAATTCTCAATTTAGTCATTAAAAATATAAAAATAAACATAAGTTATAAATATTAATTAAATTTAATATAACTTATATATTATTACATATTTATGCTCGTTTAAGATATTAATAATTAATAATTTTGTCATTCGGAAACAGCTTCTCTACTAGTTAGGAATAAGATTGTATACTACTGACCTCTCCAAACCTTACATGTCAGTGAAATTTTTATTAGTTTGTTATTATTATAAGATTAATAATTATAAAATTTTGTTATTATTAATTTTTTTTAACATAAAATTCTATATAAAAAAAAAGAATAGTGTGAATGGAGTTTCAGGTAGATCATCCTTAATCAAAGGATCAAAAGTGTGGTAGCTTTTTCTCCAAAAGAAGATAAATTGACTTTTGATCAAATTTAAAAAAGGATTGCTTCAGTTAAGGTTAATATATTTTTTTAATTTTCTTAAAAATATATATTAAAATAATCTCGCCATTGATTAGATGTTAGGTTGTGTGTTATCGTATCTCTTTAAAATCAGCATTGTCGTGAAGTTTATGTCGAAATATTGTTATTGTTGTTGTTGTTTTATATATTAAAAAAAAAAGAAAAAATGAGAAATGAGAGCTAGGAGGAGCTGGAGGTCGGGCATGGCATGATCAGTCACTGACCATCATCCCCATTACGAGACAGCGGAGAAAAAAAATTAATATATCTTTTGTCGGACAGTTGGGTTTCATCATTTGGATCGGCCACTTAGGGTTCAAGAGGACCCCTATGAGCATGCAGATTAGTGATAGTGATGGTTCATAGGGAGAGTATTATTGGGTCTGTTCATCTATTTCATCTCTGCCTATGCTCTTTATTGACTAAACTTTGACAGCTTAAATTGCGCAAGAATCACCTTTTTTAGATGGACAAAGGTGGGGCAAATCATAGCTATGATGCCTAGTAAGATGAAGCTACATGGGACCTCATTTCTTTGCCAATGTCAACACTCTGTAAAGGGTTAGCTTACAATTCTGTCAACACTGTGGAGAACCTTATCCTGAAACTGCCAGATCAATCTGTTTTACAGCACATTCTTCACTTCCTAAACATGTTTATATATTAAATCATGTCAGTTTGAAATAATTGAAGGGTAGTTGAAGTGATTGAACAGTAAAAATGAACCAAAGTTCTGATCCTGAAGTGGCGAATTTATGATTTCTGATGATCTGACAAGATAGTTTGGGAAGGAGTTGCATTAAAATGAGCATTATCTGTTGATCCGGTGTCTGGTTTGTATTAAGATTGAGAACATACTTTTACTGCAGAATCCTGAAATGGAAAAAGTGAAAGGAAAGCTCTAGTATGAAAGTGTCTGGCATGTCGAGTGAAGAGGGGATCATATTTACCATGTCTGAAGATCAAGTAAAAAGTTACAAGCAAAGGTACAATTTCGAGGACAGTAACTTAAGGAGGAACAGGAACATGACAAACAATCTGAACTAAGAAAAGATGCCACGAGTGACACTGCTGCTGTCGATAGATGTTTTTTTGTCTGCAATTATCTCCCATATTCAGTTAATTTTAGGAATACAAATTAGTACCCACCAATCTTTAGGCATAGAAGCAGACTATACAAGTAAGGATAACCCGTTTCCTAAAGATACAAATAGCAGTCCTTGCATCGGTCATAGCAGCGGCTGTAGGGGCTTCATCTTCTACACGCCATTCACAGTGGGAATATCAACGTGGACTCCATTTGCATCTTCAAGATTCTTGCCATTGATTTGAGTTCTAGGCCTCTGAATCAGATAATAAGATTTTTTTATAAACGACAATATGAAACACACATTACTACATAGCCGTTCTGTAGGATAGTTACGAAGATAAGTTTCACCATACCCATTCTGCAGGCTCTACTGTGTTCCCATTCAAGAGCTTCTGATTCTCTTCCTTAATCTTGCTATCCTTATTCTTGCTATCCTTGTCTTTGCTGCTTAATGGCAATAACAAAGATGTGGAACCAATAGTCCGATCTGGTAGTTCTGCAAATCGATAAATTCAGATCAGTATAGTGTGTGAATGGTGCAACTAAAAGAAAAGATTTTTCAGGAAAAGGCTACAGATTTTTTTTTTTTGAAAAGGTAAATGGTATTAATAAATGAATGGATACAAAATTAGGTATTCAGCCAAGAGTAACAAGAGCAATAAGATGAAAGTTTATATGATGTAACCTGATAGTTTCTTGTCTATGAAGAACACCACTAAATTGACAGTATACCTGCATTGGTATATCGATTTACGATCAATAAGAAATTAGGAAGTGATCAATTGATTTCCTGAAAGCAATTCATTTGTACAAGTGCATCCCACATACCAGGCAACAACAACATCAACTGTGTAATGCTTGCGCGATGCAACAATTAGAAGGCTCTGAACTACAGCCACCAACCATGCTAGCTGCTTTATAAACCTGAAACCGTGCATTATAGACTGATGGAATTCAGGCCAACTAGTAAGGTAGAAATCGATGATATTGATTTATAAACTGAAAGCATTGTTATCATATCTCATAGCAAGTTTCACTTCTCATTCTTATTTAAATTCGAAAGGGCCGTAGAATAATATAACATGTATACTTTACCTTCGAGTGCCATACTTCTGATATGTGAGGACAAAAACTAGAGTGAATATCATGTGAGATGAAAATATCAAATCACCACACCCGTACACAATGCCACGAGGAACTGCACGACAATAAACTGCGTTAGCTTTGACCAAATAACGAAGAATCATATTAAGTAGTAGCTCACTTACAATTAATTAGAACTAATTCGAGTGCACTTTGCGGACGTGGCAGCCTGGCAAGTTTTGAACCCTAAAAGTTGCTCAATACACGAGGAGATCATTCTCCATATTAAGCAGATTGGAAAAGCTTCAAACATAAATTGAATGTAGAAGAACTACATCGAGCTTGGCCTCATCAGTAGAGCAGTATAACTACCAAGGTTAAAATCTCTGACGAGTATATATACATATGGAAAAAAAAATAATGTGGGAGAACAAATCCATGCTGTAAAGGATGACCTTTTCCTCAAAACTTAAGAGAAGTATCTATACCTCACGACAATGATAATTTGGGCCAGGAAGTTGGGTAGCATAAAATGTAATTATCCTGAGAATTTGACAAGCCTGAAACAAACAGATAACCAGAGAACATGTCAGAATAGACATGGGGATAGCTAGTATTATGTGGTATAATCCAAAAAGATTTGCAAGCAAAGATAACACATAGCATATGCTTCTGAACTTGGCTGCCAATTCCAACATTCACACTACATTGAGATGCTTCATATAGTATAAACAACACCAAATGAAAGTCACAGACTAAAGTGCGCTTACAACTAGAAATGCTAGAACCCGACACCAAATAAGAACCGTGTAGATCTTCTTGCTCTTGACGATGAAGGGATGGAAGGTCCACTGTACCAAAATATAATCTCACATTACAATAGTCAATATAGAAGCAAGACAACAAGATTGTTAGGGAGAGCCTTACCAAGAAAAAGGAGATAAAGACACATGTGAATACCATCTCACTGATGTAGCC
>JANZXR010000004.1:33465221-33492360 GCA_027575705.1 Erythroxylum echinodendron | reverse complement strand
AAAAACAACCTTTAAAAACCCCTCTGATTCTCTGTTTCCTAGCTGAATGGTTTGTGCTAAGAAACGCGAGTTTGACACGGAGAACAGAGTCGAGAGAGACAAAGAATAAAAGAGTGGACCTTTTATATTTAAAACTTAAAAGATGATGAAAGATCGAAGCTTTCGCCTACTGTTCTTCTACAAATTGCTATGCGAACCTTCATGTGACTTGGCTAAGAAAGTGAAAGACAGATACATAAAACAACTAAAACGACACTTAACGTTGTTTAACGAATCCTCAATCGTCCTTTCCAAATCGAGAGAGCATTTTCCTGAGTTTTAATAATCTCGAAAGAAAGCATAAAAATGAAGGATAATTTTTATTTTAATAAAATTTAATATTTTAAAAATCGAATCAAAAGTTAAGTTAGAAAAATAAAAATTTATTAAATTTTAAATAATAATTATGTTAGAAAAATAAAATTTTATTAAATTTTAAATAATAATTTCCGTAATGAATAATATGAAAATTTTAATTTCACAAACAAAAGAAAGTTTTAAAAGGGTCTTCAAATTGACAAATAATAATTATTATAAAACATTTAGATAAGACATTCATATCTAAATACTTTCTTACGTAAGAGCTTACGCTAAAAGGTGTTTAATAAATAAGCCTACATTAAATATATAATTGGTTGAACCGAAAGTATTTAACTTTTTAATATTTCCTAATTTAGTGTCAAAAATTTCAAAATTTATAATAATTTTGAGATTTAGAAACAGTCTTTTTATTAATTAAAGATAAGGTTGCGTACTATTGAACCTTTTAGATCCTGCATCATAGAAAAATTTCTAATAAATATTGTTGTCGTTATTGTACTAGTTTTGAAATATTCGTAACATAATTTAAAACATTAAAAAATTTAGTTAAAAACTTTTAAATATATTATCCTTCAAGTATTTAGACTTTAATTAAGTTGTGAAGTTTTTAATATAAAGAAAAATGTTCATTCTCATCTTTAAGTATACACTTAAATTATATAATTTACACATTAATTATATGTTTAAATAAATCAACTTAAATTAATGATTTAAAATAAAATCATAAATTCCATCTAATTAAAGTTCTAGGTCCAAGATGATAAGATTTAAAAAATTTTAAAACTATAATTTTTTTTAAAATTATTTTTATTTTAATTTCTTTCAACCACTAAATTTTTGTTTCAGTATTTATTTATATTATAAATCTAACCCAATTTTTTATTTTTAACAAAAATAGAAACTAAAAATAGGAAGTAAAAACTAAAAATTACAGTAGAAAAATTAAAGTAGAATTAAACGACAAGAATATTAATGGGCCAGTCCGGACTAATCCTATATATATTTTTAAAATAAATAAAAAATAAAGTCATTTTTAGAGTTTCGGTCAGGTTATCAATCTACTCATGGCCTGATCAACTAAGGCTAAAATAGGCTGGACCGATCAAAATTAACATTCTTACATTATTTTTAACGTTTCGGTTAAACTATTGGTCAGTCCGTAGCTCGATCAACCTAGACTAAAAATCAGACCGGACCGGTTTAAATTGACATTCTTACTAAACGGACCCGTAATATGGAAAACTATATATATATATATAACTAACCTTATAAGTGTGGAAGTTAAAGGCAGTTAAATGACAGTTGATTTTAGACTATTCACCAACCGGATTTTGTGGGGGAGGAGGGCATAGTGTTGTTGGAGACAGAGGACCGGTTCAGTAGTTGAGTGCTTGCACGATAGAAATCAACTTTAACGTGTCAATGGTCAAAAAGGTCAATACTTACTTTTAAGTTAAAAGCTTTTTAAGAGCTCATTAATTAAAATTTTATGAAAAATATAAAATTTTAATATAAACTAATTCACATTTAAGAAATTAAGTTTAAATTATTAAATTTTGAATTAAATTCGAATATAAAAATTCAGCTCAAATTTTTATTTAACCGGTAAAATAAAAGATTTAAGGTTTAAATGATTTAACCGGTTAAAAATTGAATATAATTAAATAATTTAAAATATGATCGAAAGAGATTGTCTTTACGCAACGAAAATTTTGAAATTTAACTGAAAATTTTTCTTAGATGAAAAATAATTGATTTATTTTTATTTATTAAAACTTATCAATTTACAAAAATTAACTGATTAATTAATATATTGATGTTAAAAAGATTTATTATAATAAATTGAATTAAAAAGTAAAAAACGAACAAAACAATTAGAAGATTTTAGATTTTTACAATTAAACTTGCCAAATTGATTAGTTTTTTAATCATTGATATTATTCAAATAAATTTAAGCTATGTTCGATTAATTTAGACTAAATTTATTGATTTAAAACTGAATCGGACCAAATTTGCTACTAGTATTAATTCTAACTATATATTAAGATTTATAATTATAATCATAATTACAATCGTATGTTAAATTCATGTTTTCATGATTTAATACTTCTTTAAAAATTATTCTTGTTGTAATTTTTATAATCATTATCATATTTTATAGCTTTTCATTTATTTATAATTTTAAAATCACATGATATTAAAATTTAAAAATTATAATGAATTAAAAATAAATGAATAACTAGTATAATATAATAAAGAAAGTTATATGATAATTAAACAATATTATATATGGTAACTAAAAATTTATATAAAAATTAAAATACACAAATTAAAATATTAAAAAAAATTATTACATTTAACGTTAAAATTTAATGAATTTACATTTAAAAATAACTAACTATTATATTTAGTATATTAAAACAACAACAACAACAATAATCCAATAAAAATTTGTTGATACGTGAAATTCGAGAAAATTCAATAATATACAATCTTACCCTTAACTAGTAAAAAAACTGTTCTGTCTTGTGCCTCTTTATATAGTTTTGAATAAGCCTCTATCAGTTTTATGTAAAGTTGCAATTGTTGTCGGTTATTTTTAACATTTTATAAAAATGAATCTGATCATTTTCGTCTATAACAGATCGATGAGCGTAAAGTAGGAAATTTCTATATTAAGATTCATCTTTATTACGGATCAGATCTTTTGTATAATATTTTTATCATGTTTTATTAAATTTTATCTACATATTTATATAAGATTTACGTAATTATATAAATAGAATTTAATAAAATAGGGTTAATTTGATATGCTTTATCACTTATCAGAAGTTACGATTAAAAAATTAAAATATCTAACTTTATCTATCCAAAGAAATCTCAGAAAATCCATTGCCACGGCTAAGAGACATTTGGAAGTCGTTTTCTTCTAGAAGGAAATATAAAACGGCGCCCGCTTTCGTACGCGTGCCCACACGCTGTTTCGATGTTCCCGCTGAAACCGCAAGTCGGCCACAATCAGACTTCACCACTTGAAATGAAAGCCAAAGCCCAATCAAGACCAAATCCATTCCGCCAGGAAATTCTAGGTGCGGGGAAAACTGGAAAGGTTGATCGGACCTGAGTCGTGTGATTCGAGTTTAGGTTTCAGTTGATTTAGACTACCTAAAATGACTTTACTGTGGTTGAGTTTACGTTAAGTTTTAATTCATTCAAATCATATAAAATGAAGTCACTTTAATCTCAATTTCATTAAAATTTAAGAAGGAAATAAGCTTCACAATCATCATCACATTCAATTGAATCCCGCACAATGCAAAATTTGAGAAAGTCTGATAATACACAGCCTTTCTCCTACAAAATAGAGAGGCTTTTCCAAAAGTTTTGCCTCGTTCAAACCTTCTAAAATAATGATCGGTTCTACCATGTGTTCAGGATCAATGCCTGTTGCGTACAAGCCAGGTACTCGTAGGCTTAAACACCGGAAAGCCGGAGGTTGTTTGGTCGATCGAACTATGATTTTCCACTAGATATTGAATTGGAAATTTTTGGAGTGATATGAATGGAACATTATCCTGGTTCCAAATCAGTGGTAACATTTTGTTTAATGCAAAAGTATTCACGCTTGGGGCATCAAAAATGGCACTTTTGCCTGTTTTTTGCATTAACGGACCATCCTACATAATAAGATCTTTCAGTCTCAAATCTTAATTCTGTACAACTGAAGAAATTATTAACCCGAGACTAAAGTAAACGTGATGTGGTTAGGGCAACCAGAGTTACCAGAAAAACCCCAATGGCTATGCCAATTTCCATACCAACTTCCTCTGCCACTTAGAACAGAGTCATGTAATCATCAACGAACAGGAAACATCTATCCTCACATCAACCTAGACCCTTCCAACAGGGGATAATGGAGGACTTGGGGTGTAACTTACCATTGCTTTGTTAGAAACGAGAACGTTTGCATTCTTGGGCCCTTCCCTGTCTCTTTTGGGTTCACACAAGCCTTCATCTTCGGACAGAGTATATTCTTCTGCAAGATCGCATGGTTTCTGGCAGCTTATAATAGTGACACAGATGAAGAATGCCTGTAGTGAAGAGATTGAAGAATCGAATTCGACCAAGTGCACGCCGTTGTGAATAGGAGTCAAGCTAAAGATTGGCTTGTCTTGTTGAGCTCCTCCCTGTGACGAGAGAAATTAAGATGACATTGCCAAACAGGATGTTAAGAAAATTCTTGAATGGAACAGAAAAAGGCACCTGAAGGAAAAGTTCAAAATGGTCCGACATCAAGAAACCTTCGGATTCCTTTGGAATGTGATAGTGTCTGTTTTCACTACAGAGAATGTGTAGTTTACAACCAACATCCCAACCTCCACAATCGCACGACCCACCTGATTTCCAACGCTGAATTAATGGTGAAGGAACGCCTTTGCTTGGCAAACCATGTATACCGCCAGGAAGTATGACTGTAGCATTCATTCTCAAGTTGCAAGAGCATTCTTTCACTGGCGTGCATGGAGAGAAGCCCTTTGCTGTCATATCTTCATAACAACTTCGCTGAATGGCAAGTCTTGAACTCTCACCGCAGACCCTGACAACAGCAGCTGCGAGCTCTCTCGTCGAAGTGAACCCTGGGGATGCTTGATCAACTTTCCTTAGCTCAGCACCACATAAAACAAATTCCTTTTCCACATACTGGTTAGTTGAGTTTTGTCCTCTACAACTGGAGAAAGAAGAGCAATTCACGTTCATTTGTGCAGCGACATTATAGAGAAAATCACATCTTTTCTCTTTAGTGCCATGACTTATCCAGCTGCTGCTCTTTTTTGGAATTTCATCAATGGTGTAAAATGAGTAGCTGCAGCTTGAAGCATTTCTCCCCATTGAAGCAGAATTCTTCGTGGGAGCTGCGAAGATGCTACCTTTCTTGTTGACCACAAACCTGAAGAAAGGAAGTCCATTCCTTCTGCTGAAATGCATGAAACCTCGTATGCTTGATGTGATATCCTTTCCATTTTGAAGTAATTCTCTGGAAAGTGGTGGCCTCAAGCTGAAGGGATTCAAACTTACTTTTGGCGATTGATCAGTTTCAGCTGAAGAAGCCGGACGTAAGCCAATGGGCTTCAATAATGGATCAAGAAGCCTTTTTAGAGGGCTTGATCTACCTCTCTGGTGACCACTTTTCTCTTTGTTTGCAGCATCCAGACTACTAGAACCATTGGAAATCGGACCGGATTTGACCGATACATATGTGGAAGTCAACTGAGGGACAGATGAATTATCCTTTAAGCTAAAGCTTCTTGTCATGTGACCAAAGCTGAAACTAAACCTGCGATTTGGTGACGTATGTCTGCCTCTTTTAGTTACCTGTTCAGGTCGTTCCTGAAATATTTTTGAAGTTTCAACCAATTTTTCATCTGTGGCCTCCATGCTATTCTTTTCTGAAAACTCACCGGTTAATGGAATAATTGGCATCTTATTGAATGGTGCGTTTTTCCTTGTTTGTCTCGCGTTAGATGCATCAGACAACAATTCTTCCTCTTGAGTTCTGTTTAAAGTAGGTAGTAAAGACTGTGGTTCCATGTCTGTATGATCAGATTGACGCTGAATTGACAGATCAGTAGCCATTTTCTGCAATTCTTTTACCCTCTTCTTTGTGTCACCATTGCATATAATCTTCTTTTCTGTTGGACCAAATGGAAGCTCACAACTTCCCAACTTTGATTTGGGAACTTTCTGGCTTAAAGTGATATTCTTGTCCAAGGATTTTCTCCTTATATCAGATTCTTGCACATCCTGAAGTCTCTTCTTTGCTTCGCCATCAGAAGCATGTGCATCCACCATGGACGTGTTTAAGATAGCATAGTATCTCGAGTTTGGTGATAAATTTCCTGTACTTGAAGTAATCTTCTGATTTCCTGAACTCTCTTCTTCATTATTTTTGTCAAAAAGCTTGTATGTCCATTTATCCCTCTTATGTCTACCAATGTGATTCTCTGGAGTAGTTTCAAAATGTTGAAAGCTTAAAGCATTCTGGACAGAGAGATTACTGTCTCCAGAAATACCTGCAACACCATCACTACTGGTAAGTTTATCACGAGAACAACGAGGAAGTTGATTGATTTTGTAAGGATTCGTACCATTCTGAACCTCAGTAGGACAGGCAGATGATCCCACAGTCGATTTGCTTGCCATTTTAGTGCCATCTAAAGCTACATTACTGGCATCATCAGCTTGGGGACGACTCCTTGTTTTGTACTTCCACTTCTCTAAAGTTGCCCAGTCCAAAACCCCAATGTTCAAAGACTTATCTTGCAAATTTTCCCCTTTCTCCAAAAGATAACCGGACAAATCTGTCATACACTTGACAAGCGTATCATCTTTATTCACATTTTCCTTGACAGACTGTGGCCGGCAATTCCCTGAAACATTTTGTTGAACCCGAGTCCCACCATTCACATGTTGCTTGAGTTCATGAGATCGACCCAGAGATGTTTGGGTGATGCAGTTTTTCCCTTTGACCTTTTGCTGATTCTTTAATGCCTGCCTTACATGGCCTGGAAAAACTGTCCCCTTCCTCGTCTTTAAAGAGTCTTGCCCTCTTAAGCCATTGTGATCCGAACTGGACCCCATTTGCTCAGAAAGTACTGATAATGCCTTGTAGCAAGAGCATTGTCACCTGCAAATTCATTGATTCATGCACTAGAAGTTAATGTCAAGCAAGCACGTTTATTGATTCCCAAATCAGATTATCATAGTTCTTCTTGTGATGAACAGAATCATAATGGAATCCAGAAACTGCTAGATCTAGAAGAAAGAAAACAAACACATAAATCATACGAAAATAAAGGAACTTCAAATTTTGTGGATCTTTAAAACACCGTATTTCTCGCTTAACACGTAATGACACAGCCGTTATCACCTTTTTCTCCAAAACTCAAACAGTATCAAAACCAGAAACTTCCCCCATTCCAACATTTTCCTCCACTTTCTCGGCAACCAAACACCTTAACCACCAAAAAGCCAAGCACCAAAACACATAGTAAGAGAGAGCGAGGAGAACAATGTGTACCGATACAAAACAATCACCAGAGATCCCTGATCACGAGAAAGATCCGATTCGCAAGCCAAAGCGTCTGAGACAGAGAGAGTGTGTGCCTATGTGCGCGCGCGCGCGGCTGTGTCTCGCAGTGCAATAGTTTGTCTGTGTATGTGCAGAGCGTGAGCAGCGATAGTTTGATTTTCATCCGACGGTAAAAAAACAGCAGACTGGGCCCCACCTTTGCACCCTTTCCCCGTAACGAATCCCCAAACCTGCAATGGTGGGACCCATTGATTACGTTTAATTAACAAGAAAAGTGGGACATGTTCCTTAATTTTAGAAACTTAGCAAAAATTATAGTAATTAATAATATTTTAAAAATTAAGCCAAAAGTTAAATCGATAAGACAAAAAATTTAAGATTCAAAAGATTTAATTAATATTAAATCATTATAAAATCAGTAATAAGATTAAGTAATTTAAAATATGATTAAAAGAGATTGTTCATATTAACGAAGTTGAAATTTAATCGATTTATTTTAGTTTATAAGAATTTATTAATTTATGACAATTGTCTGATTAATTGATAAATTGATTGATTTTAACAGTAAGAATTATTAAAATAAATCGAATAAGAAAGTTTAAAACATAATCTAAAACTTGAACAGTTCAAGATTTTTGGGGTTGAATTTTTTAATCATGGGGAAATAAGAATAATAGAGGTAAAATTTTAGTAAATACATTATTTTAAATATTAATTAAAATTATAAAAATTAATGTACGTGTTTACTCTTTTTCACATTAATTATGTATTGATGTAAGATAGAATAAGCTATATCTCTTTAGCTTCTAAGTGAGAATACATTTTTCAAGTACGTTTTTACCTTTCGCTTACCTATTTTTCGTGATACTTCACTTGCTAACTTTACACCTCCACTAGTATAAGGCAAGTTCGTTAAATTATTATTATTATTATTATTATTATTATTATTATTATTATTTATAACTTGATACATCAACCTTTTCTTTTATTCTTTTTTACTCTTTTTTTATTCAATTATTTTAATTTTATTTATATACTTTTTTAGCATATTAGTTTTACATATCTATTCTTTTAATTTGCATTATTTTTTCATTATCATATTTGTATGAGGGTCCATAAGAACAACCTCTTTACTTTATAGGGATAAGGCTATGTACTATCAGACCTCGTTTTATTGCAAGATTTCAGACTGGATATGATGAAGAAGAAGAAGAAGAAGAAGAATTAAAGTTTTAAAAATATTAATTAAATGATTTAGATTTTTTTTTACCATAAACTCTGCTCACATGAATCATCATATAGATTAGATTTATTAACAAGAGATAATTCATTGAATTTCAATAAATAAAATATATAAATTAAATACTCATGATTTATATTTATAATAAATTCATTTTTATTAATTAATATTATAAAATTAAATAGAAGTTTAAATTTTAAATATAATTTACTCTGTACAAAATTAAATCATAAGTAAAAGGGTAAGAGTAGGAAGACACGACCCAATCCTTTAAATGGACATCCCTTGCTGGCCTTTGTGGCGAAGGACAGTGACTGTCGGCGGTCTCTCTATTGTCTCCTACTTTGTTATATAAAAAACAAGATCTGTGAACAGTTCTCAAAATTGCTTTGAATGATTAAAAACACATGTAAACATGATCATTCAATCATCTGCAGCGTTTAGTGATTTAGTGACTGAAATTTATGTAATTTTCACATTTCGTAATGAACATTCACCCACTTTTAAAGATGACAACGGGCTAACATAGGCATGAGGTAGTGATCGGGCCAAAGACAGCCCGACCAAGTTTGATCCTAACTTGGCCCGATATGAAAATTTTAAATTAAAAATTAAAAATAATGTAATAAACATTTACCCATTTTTAAAGATGACAGTGAGCTAGGACAGGCCTGAGTTAGTAACCAGGCGAAAGACAGCCGAACCAAATTTGAGTTCAACTTGCCTAACCTGAAAATTTTTAATTAAAATTAAAAATAACGTTATTTTTAATAAAACAACATCATTTTGATTATAAAAATCAAGCCTCGTTTGGGTCAAGCTTAAGTAGCTAATATTGGTTAACCTAAGCTTAGTTCGTTGACTTTAAGTCAGACCCAAGCTTGGGCCCATTTGCTATCTCTACCCACTTTGATAATAGCTCACATCTTTTCTTGATTTTCGAAACATTATTCTTTGTTGGGCTGAGGCTAAAGTCTACTTTCGTTTTGAGCCTAATTTAGCCTATTGTTATGATCAATATTTTAAAAATTGGATCAAAAATTAAATCAATAAGATAAAAAATTTAAAGTTTAAATATTTAATCTTTAGATCATTATAAAATTGTATAAATTAAAGATCGAACATGTAACCTACTTTGGTAATAGGTCATATCTTCTCTTGATTCTAGATGGATTATACTTACACTCCCAGTTAATAATTGTTTTAAAAATCAAACTTGAAATTAAATTGATAAAATAAAAAGTTTAAAATTTAAAGATACAATTATTGTTAAAGCATCATAAAATCAATATAAAATAAAAATGAACAAAATAAAATTGTTTAAAATAAGATTAATGAAGAAAATTATTCTTATTTATTGAAGAGGTTGAAATTTAATTAAATAAAAAGTATGCTAAATGAAAAGAACTATGCTAAATGAAAAGAACTACTAATTTATTCCGACTTGTAAAACCTAATTAATTTACAAAAATCAACCAGTTTATTAATAAATTAATCAATTTTTAATAATAAAAGTAATAAGATAAATCACACCACCAAACTGATTTAAAATTTTAATCATTGCAAATGTTTTCAAAACTGAATCTGGTTTGATTTTTAAATCTTGAATCAACTAACCTTTTTGTTCAGTTTTCAAATTTTTAATTTGATTTAGTTTAATAATTTTTGTTTTTAAAAATCTGTTAGTTTATTAATTAATCAGTCAATATTTATAAATTAATTAGTTTTTATAAGTCAAAATAAATAAAAAAATTTATTTAAGATACAATTTTTATATTAAACTTTTTCAATCATTATTCAATTTTATTTGTTTTTTAACATATTTAACGATAATTTCATAATAGTTTAATATCAATTAAACCTTTAAACTTTAAATTTCCTATTTTATCGTTAATTTTTGGTATGATTATGAAAATATTAATCATTGGCTATAATTATAAGGGAATTTTGATTAAATTTTAGATAGATTATAATATTTATAATAAATAATTCTTATCCAATTTTAAAATAAATAGAACTTCAAATTTTGAACAACACAATAATAGTGTAAATATAAACACAATAATAATAAAATAAAAATAAGACATGTAAATTTAAACTTTTATTATAACATTTTATTGAAGTCTACAATATGTGAAAGATAGTTTAAATATAAATCTGAATATACACTCCAAATAACACACAATATAAAATATAGAACACCCTATATATTTCTCTCTATTTTTTTAATAAAAGTTTAAAATTGATAACTTGGAAGCTTAAACTCTAAAGAACTTATATTGATTTCATTACATAAGCTCATATATCTCACTAATCCAAATTATTTGTTTATTAATCTCGCTTACCATTAGAAATAGTAATTAAACCAAACTTAACTCGGTTTAATTCAATTTGATTAAAATTAACGTATTAAATCTGAAATTGGGTTAGAGCCAACTCGAATCAAATGAGTTTAAATTAAGTTTTAAATTACAATTTAAATTAAATTAAATTTTATTATAATAATTAAATAAAGAATAAAATTGTTTAGCTCCTTCATAATCTCAATTTAAATTAAATTAAATTTTATTCTAATAATTAAATAAATAATAAAATTGTTTAGTTCCTTCATAAAATTTGTGAAAATTATGTTTCATAAACTAAAAATAAGTAAAAATATAACTATATCATTACAATTTTATTAATTTTATTAGGAACAATTTATAAAAATTTTAGAAACATATTATTAGCTTATTTTAAAAAAACTTTGTTATAACTATAATAACAAAGAGAGGAGAAAGCAATTTTTTTTTTGTAATTGAATAATTAACACTAATTTGAATTTTCTATTATTTTAAAAATACTTTACATAAATTAATGAACAATATATTCAAAATGTCTAGTTTTTAAAAGTTTTTTTAATTTAATACGTAAATTTTTAAAATTTTTAAAAAATTAAAAACTCGAACAATAAATTAAAATTTTTCAAAAATTAAATATTTTAAGATTAATTATTCCTATAAAAATTTTAAAAACTTGAACACTAAATTAAAATTTTTCAAAAAATTAAATATTTTAAGATTAATTATTCCTAAATTAATTTCAATGTTTTTTTCTTTCTAAAGTATAAATATTAATCAATTATTTTGTGTAACTCATCTTTTTGTTAACTTTAATCAATTATTTTGTGTAACTCATCTTTTTGTTGATCTGTTAACGATATTGACTCTCAACAAAGTACAAAAGCATTGCTTACAGAAGCAGAACACACAAGGCTTGATAACAGCAGAAATTTCGATATTCAGCCACTGATCTCAATCGACTTGACCTCAGGTTTCTTCTCCTCAGCCTTGGGAATGGTGATGGTCAAGACCCCATTTTCCATTGACGCTTTCACTTCTTCAACCTTAGCATTCTCCGGCAACCAGAACCGTCGCAGGAACTTGCCCCGGCCTCTCTCCACGCGGTGCCACTTGTCGTTCTTGTCCTCCTTCTCCACTCTTCTTTCCCCACTTATCTCAAGAACACGTTCTCCTTCAATCTCTACTTTCACTTCCTCTTTCTTTAGCCCTGGAAGATCAGCTTAAACACATGCGTTTCTGGCGTCTCTTTCCAATCTATCTGTACATTAGTTACTGCTTCTATCTCGCTGCTTGATGTGTCAGATGGTGCCCGGATATCACCGGAATACGGACTGCGGAACAATGATTGAATCAGGGACATGTTCGAAGATTTCAGAATGCTTTTCCGGTACTAATGATTGATATGATCGTGAAGGAATATGATAATAAGATTCATATATGCATATGTATGCATGTATATATATGTAGGTATGTAGAGTGAGTAAAGATATTGATTAACTGAAGTTTCTGGGTTGTTCTGTTCTTAATCATACGTGGGACGTCATGTTTCATCTGCAAGCTTCGACAAGCTTCTGTCTCCAACTACTTGCGTGGCAATGGCATTTAAACATCTGTATCTTACCAGAGAGTTCGTGGGGGTTCTTTAACTAACCTGATCTTACGTATGAGTTGATTGGTTCCAGGAACAGTCGTGGGCTTCTTGTTGTTGAGGATCTGAACTGGAACGGGATCTACGTTGGGCTTTCGAGTTTCGAACTTTGAACCAAGCTTGAGCTTAATAATAAAATATATCTATCTCATTGTCATCCTACATGGAATTTAAGATGAAGCAAAGAAGATGGTCAATCTATCAAAACAGATTCTCTCAAGAGCACTATAAGGAATTAGATTCTGTTTTCCATTTTCACCACTATCAGATTGAATAGACACAACTCCAAGCAAATGGATAGAAAAAGACAATGAAACACTATTGTGTTAAGATGGCCACATTGTTTTATTCCATCCCCTTTAAAAAGCATCACACCCCACAGCATCTAACTTAATGGTTAAGGGTTTCACGAATCCGGGAAAAGATTATTAAGCCAACCTTTCAGCTCTTGGGTATGAGAATCCATTTCTGGGAAAAATCAGACGAATATATATCAACTCAACTTTCACATAATCTAAGCTAAAACCCCTTTAAATACTGCTTTAATATTTCCACCTTCGAACCACAACAAGTGTGTCTGTTCTAATACCTTAAAATGTCCATCTTCTCCAGGAAAGAGCGCACCAGACACGATCCATCAAGTTTTCATATTTGGGACCCTGACCATAATGAGCGCACCACACACGATCCATCAAGTTTTCATATTTGGGACCCCAACCATAATCGCCATATTGTTGAACCTGATCATCATCAATCCGTTGAAGCTGAGATTGAATGGAAGGAGACTCCACAAACGCTAGTGATCAAAGCTTTCCTTCCAGGGTTTGAGAGAGAAGACTTGGAGATTGCACTCGAGAAAGGTAACATCCTACGCATAAGCGGTGTGAAGTTGGTGGAGAGAGAAGAAAATGGAGATCGATGGTTCCGTGCAGAGCGTGCTACGGCCAGGTTTTCACAGCCATTTAAGCTCCCTGAAAATGCCGTCATTGATCGACTCGATGCTCGTATGGAAAACGGACTCCTCACTGTTACAGTTCCTAAGAGGGAAAGGTTTGATTCCAGGAGGATTATCCGAATCTCTTGAAGAAGAAAACTTTTGAAATATCGAAATAAATAATGTGGAATCTGCACCAGAGCACTGAAATAGTGCAGTCCATGGTGATGAAGTATCGAGCTTTATGTAGCTTTGTTGTTATAAGTGAATGCTAAGAAATAGTGCTGTTATTGAACTACTTCGATTATAAGTAAATAAAAGTTTTTTATGAAATATCTGAATTTTAATTCTTTGTTTATGAACATATTACTTATATATATATATATATATTGCTGAAATTTTTTTTAATATAATTTTAATAGTGATTTAATTGGTAATGAGTAGCTCCTAGATCCCGCCCCTCAACAAGATTAATATTAAATGTTGTTTTTACGTTCCTAATACTTCTAAGTGATTGAGTTCATGGATGAAGTTCATTAGACTTTGAGTTACTAGTTAAATAGTTAAATGAAAAACTTATAATTTCAAGATTTAATAATGTATATTTGAGATATATAGTAACAATAATTTTTATTATCAAAATAGAATAGTAGACTATGAAATAAAATAAATGAATAAGAAAAATATTCAATATGAGTGATAATAGATCAACTCAACCCAATTATATTAAAGTTTAATTTCAAGTTAAAAAGAATTCTAACTCAGAATTTAAGGGGGTGTTTGATTGATGGGTTTGGAAAAGGGCTAATGGGTAAGAAATGAAAAGTGAGTGGTTAGTTATTGGTTATCATTATAGGAGCAATAGTTTGATATCTCACTTTTTGAGAATCCTTCGTACCCTATTTTTAGACTTTTAGTAGAAGAATGAAACTCATTCTTTAGTAATGATTTTTTTTAATTTTTTTAAAAATACTAATTAATTAAAATATAAATAATTACACTATAATTAATATATATATATATATAATTAATTACATTATAATTAATCACAATATAATTCATTCACTAATTAAAATATTGTAATTAATTAATTAATTAAAACATAATTAATTGAAATAATATAATATAATATAATTAATTAATTACAATATAACTAATTAAAATATAATTCACTCATTAATTAAAATATCGTAATTAATTAATTAAAATATTAATATTAATAATTAATTAATTACATTATATTTAATTAATATATAATTAATTAATTAAAGTGTAACTAATTAAAATATTGTAATTAATTAATTAAAATATAATTCATTCATTCATTAAAATATTGTGATTAATTTATTAATTAAAATATAATTAATTAATGAATTATAATATAATCATTCATTAATTAAAATATTAGAATTAATTAATTAAAATATTTTAGTTAATCAATATAATGTAATTAATTAATTACAATATAAATTAATTAAAATATAATTAATTAATTAATTTTTATTTCTTAATTTTTTTTACAAACCATAATAATTATAACGATAATATCTATTCTCATTTTTTACTATATTTATTCTTATTGCTATTACAATTCTCCCATATAAACCAAACGCATCTAATTTCCTGTATAACTCTGGAGAGATCTCTAAAGAGCAATGTAGGGAATTAGATTCTGTTTTCCAATTTCACCGTCAGATTGAGTAGACACAACTCCAAGCAAATGGATAGAAAAAGACAATGGAACACTATTGTGTAACATTATAAGATGGCCACATTGTTTTATTCCATTCCCTTTAAAAAGCTTCACAACCCACAGCATCTAACTTGAGGGATAAGGTTTTCCCGAACCCTGGAAAAGATTATTAAGCCAAGCTTTCTGGTCTTTGGTATAATCCATTTCTGGGAAAAATCAGACGAATATATATCAAATCAACTTTTGCATAACCTAAGCTAAAACCCCTTTAAATAATGCTTTAAGATTTCCACCTTCGAACCACATCAAGTGTGTGTGTTCTAATACCTAAAAATGTCCACCTTCTCCAGGAAAGAGCGCACCAGATTCGACCCATCAAGTTTTGCTATTTGGGACCCTAACCGTAATCAAGAGCCCATCTTTGAACCTGATCATCATCAATCCGTTGAATCTGAGATTGAATGGAAGGAGACTCCACAGGCGCTAGTGATCAAAGCTTTTCTTCCAGGGTTTGAGAAAAAAGACATGGAGATTGTACTTGAGAAAGGTAACATCCTACGCATAAGCGGTGTGAAGTTGGTGGAGAGAGAAGAAAATGGAGATCGATGGTTCCGTGCAGAGCGTGCTACGGCCAGGTTTTCACAGCCATTTAAGCTCCCTGAAAATGCCGTCATTGATCGACTCGATGCTCGTATGGAAAACGGACTCCTCACTGTTACAGTTCCTAAGAGGGAAAGGTTTGATTCCAGGAGGATTATCCGAATCTCTTGAAGAAGAAAACTTTTGAAATATCGAAATAAATAATGTGGAATCTGCACCAGAGCACTGAAATAGTGCAGTCCATGGTGATGAAGTATCGAGCTTTATGTAGCTTTGTTGTTATAAGTGAATGCTAAGAAATAGTGCTGTTATTGAACTACTTCGATTATAAGTAAATAAAAGTTTTTTATGAAATATCTGAATTTTAATTCTTTGTTTATGAACATATTACTTATATATATTGCTGAAATTTGTTTTTTTAATCTAATTTCAAGAGTGATTTAATTAGTAATGAGTAGCTCCCGAGTTCTCAGATCCCATCCCTTAACAAGATTTATACTGAATGTTATTATTAAGTTCCGAATACTTCTAAGTAATAGAGTTCATGGGTGAGGTTCACTTTACTTTGGGTACTAGTTAAATAACATTTTATAATTCTAAGATTTAATAATGTATAATTAAGATATGGTAACAATAATTTTTATTATCAAATTAGAATAGTAGACTATGAAATAAAATAAATGAATAAGAAAAATATTCAATATGATTGCTGATAGATCATCTCAACTCGATTATCTTAAAGTTTAATTTCAAGTTTTAAAAAAATATTTTGACTCAGGATTTAAGGGGGTGCTTGTTGATGAATTTGGAAAGGGGTTAATAGGTAAGGAATGAAAAGTGAGTAGTTGATTATTGGTTATCATTATAGGGGCAATAGTTTGATATCAATTTAGTAGATGAATGAAACTCATGTTTAGTAGTGGCTCTTTTTTTCTAAATATTTTTAATACTAATTATATAATTAATTAAAATAATATAATATAATAAATCAAAATATAATTTATTCATTAATTAAAATATTGTAATTAATTTAAATAATACAATTAATTAATTATAATATAATATAATATAATTAATTAATTAAAATATTTTAATTAATAATTAATTACAATATGATTAATTAAATTATAACTAATTTAAATATAATTATCAATAATTAAAATATTGTAATTAATTAATTAAAATATATTTCTTTAAAATATAATTCATTCATTCATTAAAATATTGTAATTAATTAATTAAAATATAATTAATTATATTAATTACAATATAATCAATTAAAATATTATCATTATTATTTATTTATTTATTAAAATATAATTAATTAATTAGTTACAATATAATTAATTAAAATATAATTCATTCATTAATTAAAATATTGTAATTAATTAATTAAAATGTTTTAATTAATCAATATATTGTAATTACTTAATTACAATATAATTAATTAATTAATTAAAATATACAAATTTTATTTTTCAATATGTTTTACAAATTAACCACGATCAATGATAATAGTAATCATTCCTTTCTCTTAAGTAATCATCATAATTATTGTAGAATAAATAAGATAGAACATCATCACAAAAATCATATTAAACAGAATCTTTACATATACATGCAAAACAAATAATCATGAACTTGGATTATTGTTATAGTTCCACCGATTAAAGAACACTTTACTGTAGACAATTTTTTATACTTCTTCTTCGCGTGAAAAACAATAGTTAATGAAGAGACTCACCCAAAAAGTTTTTTATCTTTTCGTTCTTTGGTTTTACATTCAAAAACCTTAACTACCTTCGGTACTAATGACCATAAGACCCCTCATGGGTATATGTAATTAATTATCTCCCACTCACACATGATGAGTTTTAATCTAATTAAAAAGAAAAGTCTGCAGTGTTCATACTTGTTCAATAACCAGTGTCACCAGCATACGATAAGAGCACATTGTCATATATCTATTAGGAGTATATGACATCTCTATTAACAAATTGATTATAGGACTTATGTGTCCTTAAGTAGACGTTGTATACTATATACCCTAGGTCATATCTCGCTTTTGCTCTTTCCTTTGATCTCATTTAGTTTGTTGTGTTATGATTGTATTTAAGTTCTCTACTAGAGAGACGATGATCATTTATGAATACTTTTCATGCTAGTCAATGATTTAAATAAATGACTTTCCTTTGTTCTCAATTTTCTTTTGAATTCAATTTAATTTGTTTTCCTTTTGGCAATAACCTAAAGTAGCAAACCTTAAATTCAATTCTCAAGAATGAGACAAGAGTGATAAGGGTATATGACGAGGTTCTTCTCAACCTCAAGAGTCTCATATAATGTAATATGAGATCTAGAGACTTACATTAATACCTTTTGTGGTCAGTTTTGCACACATGGTACGAGTCATGTGCTACGGTATTTACCTACTTCGTTTAACTTGAACATCTTTCATTCAAGAAATACAGTACAGATGATAGTTCGAATATACTCAATGTTTAAATTGAGTTCACTTATGTACTTAAAAATTATTCAAAACTCACATCTGACAACGTAAGACAGATATAGTGATCATTAAATTACTTTGAACCAATTTCAATGTGGTATTTATGGTTTAAGTTTCTCACTCTCAATTATCTCCTAGATAATAAATTTTAAACATGTCTCATCTCTAATAAGCATAAACACTAGAGGTGATTTCCCGTGTGAGAAGGTCAATCTCTAATCTGTTTCATATACTTATAATTCATCTCAAAATATATTTATGCAAAACACATATATTCATGAATCAAACATAATCTACATCATACATTATATCCAAAATATGACATATAATGAGTGAAAACACATTGAAAAATGTTTATCAGTACATGTGTCCACTTAATCCTGGTGAATTTACATGCCCAATATATACATCTCTAAAAATTGGCTTTGTCATTGGGTCTGCAATCATATCTCGTGTAGATATATATTTCATATTCACTTCTGTTCGTGCAACTATATCTTTCACATAATTATACTTGGTATATATGTGCTTTGTCTTACAATGAAATTTGGAGTTTTTAGTATAAGTAATTTTAGCTTGACTATCATATTTAATGATCATTGGATTAATTTCTCTTTTAGTGACTCCAAATGTACTAAGAATCGATGAAACCACACAGCCTCTTGTACTGTAGTTGAGAATGCTATAAATTTAGCTTCCATTGTGGATAATGCTATGCAAGATTGTTTCTTACTTTTTATGATATTGCTCCATGGTTTAGTAAGAATACATCCTGAGGTAGATTTTCTTTCATCTAAATCTCCTTCCCAGCCTGCATATGTATACCCTTATATATGTAGATTATTACCTTGATAACATAATGCATAGTCCACAGTTCCCTTTAGATACCTCAATATTCTCTTTACTGTTTTCCAATATGCTTGGCCTGGATTTGATTAATATCTGCTCACCATTCTAACAGCGTAACAAATATGTGGTCTTGTACATATCATTCCGTACATAAGACTTCCAACTACACTGGAATAAGAAACATTCTTTATTTATTCTCCTTTTTGTGGTGTTGACAGACAATTTCTCTTACTAAGACCTTCGCTTTTAGCAATAGGATCATCAATTGGTTTGAAATTTTGCATACGAAATCATTTAAGAATTCTTTGAATCTACATCGCTTGTGAAAGCGATAACAATCTCTTCGAACGATCTCTTGAAATCTTGACTCCAAATATGTATACCTTTTCACTCATGTCTTTCATTTCAAATTTAGATGATAACCAATCTTTGATTTGCGTAAGGAATAGACAGTCATTACATGCAATTAATATATCAACCACGTATCGTGAATTTATCTTTGGATCTCCTAACATACACACAATGACCTTCATCGATCATTTGAAAATCATACGAAATGATTACATTATGAAAACGAATGTACCATTGTCTTAAAGACTGCTTTAGGCCATAAATTGATTTTAATAATCAACATATCTTATTTTCTTGACCTGCCTTGATGAAACCTTCAGGTTGTTCTATATAGATTTCTTCTTCTAATTCTTCGTTAAGAAAAGAAGTTTTTACATCCATTTGATGTAATTCAAGATCCATAATAGCTACTATAGTCAGAATAAGACGAATTGAAGCAAACTTTACAATAGGTGAAAAAGTTTCCTCTTAATCAATTTCCTTGTGTTGTGTATATCCTTTTGCTACAAGACCTGCCTTGTATTTTTTGATACTACTATCAACTTTTCACTTTATTTTGAGAACCCACTTTTTGCTTTATTTTGCTTTGCGCCCTTTAGGGAGGTCAACCGAGTCACATACTTGATTGGAGCTTAAAGAAGTCATTTCTTCTTTCATTGCTTTCATCCATTCTTTTTTAGTAGGGCCAGTAAGAGCCTCATTTACATTCCTTGGCTCTTCTTCCTCTTGTGAGACAATCATATTAATTCCTCCGTCAATCTCAAAACGACTTCAGGGAATTATTCCTCGATTACTTTGTCTTAAACGAGGTTCATTATAAACAAATTCGTGATTGATCTGATTGCTCGCACTCGGATCAATCATTATAGAGAACCTTTCTATAAAATTGCTCCTACTCGGTTGAAGTTCCTCATCTTGATTCTTCATAACAAATCATTCTGATCAAACGTCTCACATAATAATATGTCTTTACTTATTTTGCCTTGCTCAGGAAAATCATTCTCCAAGAATGTTACATCTGGTGATCCAAATTCAGTTACACCTTCATTACCTTGTTTACCAATGAACACGTATCCTTTTGAATGTTTTGACTATCTAATAAAAATATTTTTCTCTCTCTTAGGCCTAATTTCTCATGTTTGTGAGAGAGATAATGAATATAGGCTGCACACCCCCAAGGTCTGAGACTTGACATGTCAGGTCTCCTATCGGCCCACAACTTATATAGTGTGCTAATAACTAATTTCGTTGGCACACGATTAAGTATATAAGTGACTGTTAGCAACACATCACCACAAAAGGTGATTGGTAAATTTGTTTAGGCCATCATGGACCTAATCATTTCTAATAGTGTCCTATTACGTCTTTCAGCAATGCCATCTCTTAAAGTTTAATTTCAAGTTTTTTTCAAAAAAAAGGATTCTCACTTGAGTTTGATTGGAGTTTGTTTGATTCATTAATTTTGAGTTTAATTAGTTCAATTTTTATAATTAATCAAGTTTAAGGAAATAATTTTTAATTTGTATTTAATTTAAAATTAGTTTATTAATTTAAGGTCCACTTTAAATTTTTTATCTTATAAGACTTTTCGGGTTTAATTGCAGCAAATTATGACAAAAATAAATGTTTTCTACACAATAAGTAGTGATGATAAAAAAAACTCAACAGGTATGACTAGTTCAATCATAAAAATTTTTGAACCGATTGATTTCTCGATTTACTTTAATAAATCTTATTGTTAAAAACTGATTAGTTTATTAATTAATTAGTTTGTATAAATTAATCAATTTTTAAAATAAAAATAAATCAATTAATTTACAGTCTTTTTTTCCAATTAAATTTTCCAATTTTAAATTCTTCAATAAGTAAGGACAATCTCCTTTAATCAAATTTAAAATTTTTTATTTTATTCATTATTTAACTATTGTTATAACGTTCTAACGTTGTTTGAATATTTTAAACCTTAAACCTTTTATCTTATTATTTTAATTTCTTGAAACTATTTATACTATAACCTAATACTCTCTCTATATATGGTCTGTACTTTGTAAATCAAAAGATAAAATAGTCATACTATTTTCTAAATCTGGCCATTCTTACAAGGCGAGTCAGAATTCGACATAGATCGGCAATTCGAAGAACAAAAACTGAAACAGAAGAAGCAGGTTGATAAGTTCTTGATTCTCATGTTTCATAATCAACTATGCACTTATCTGCACCTACTTAGCGCAAACATGTCAATTGTTCCAACCTTAACCGATGATCGATTCCTCTTTGACGTTTGGGACCCTTTTTAGGGTTTCCTTTATGAAACACTCTAGCTTTTCGCATGGGAAGTAACACGCTTTGTTAATGCAGAAATCGACTGAAAAGAGACTCCAGAGGCACATGTCTTCAAGGCTGATCTTCCTGGTCTTGGAAAAGATCAGATGAAAGATGAAGAAGAGGAGGTAACATTCTATGTATAACCCAGAATAAGAAAGTAGAAAAAATCAATTTAAACTACTCAGAATTGGTCAGATTCTTTTCTTAAAATTTGAGTTTAGTCGAAAACTTGATAAATTCATATTTATCTAATTGACTTTAAATCCGAGTTATCAAACTATTTTACCAACTCTCACTCGAATCTATTAAATTTTAAAACCCTTATTAGGAGAATTTGAGTGGATCGAGATTTAAAAACTCAACTGATGTGACTAATTTAACCGTCAAAATTTTGAACTATTTTTTAATTTTTTGATTCGATTAATTTAATAACTCTTATTGTTAAAAACTGGTCAATTTATTAATTAATCATTTAATTTTTATAAATTAATAAGGTCTCATAAATTAAAATAAATAAATAAATTTTAATTAACAATCTCTTTTTTCAATTAAACGTCAAATTCTTTGATGAATAAAGACAATCTCTTTCAATAATATTTTATAATTTTTAATTTTGTCAATCTTTAGCTGGCTTTATAACTATCTAATACCGTTTGAACTTTTAAACCTTAAACTTTTTGTTTTATCGGTTTAACGTTTAGTCTAGTTTTAAAAAAATTAGAAATTATAACCTAATTTGAGTTGTTGAAGTTTAAAGTTTAACTTGTAAGTGGTATCAATTTCTCTTAGTAAATCTCATGTATTTTATATATATGTTACAAAATTTTATTTTGAATCATTTATATAAAAATATATTAGATTACTTTAAAAGGGATCGGATCTTCTGTTTCGAATATAGTGTCTTTATCATTTTCTATTAAATTTTATTCATGTATTTGTATTTATATAAGTTTTACATAAATATATAAATGAGATTTATAAAATAAGATTATAATGGAATAAATAGATAAAATCAAAACGTGACTCAAAAGCCAATTTGGAATCAAAGAACATGTTGCTTCCTTGACCTAAAAACAATAAAGCTGACAATCTTCTGTTTGGTGCTGTCCTCTAAAAGAGCAAAATATTGGCAAACCCTAAACCTTTAAACTCACACAATACATATTGGCCCTACCAAATCTTCATTTTTCAGTGCAAAGCTCATCGCTTTCCTCCATAGATTGCTTCCTCTCGAGTTATTGCACAAAGTGAAAGACAGAGATCGTTCATGTCCTCACTTTTCTTCCCTTTGCTCTTGGTTATAAAAGGGTACCTAACTATCCCCATCAATCACACACAACTATATCATCAGAATGGGACACGACATGTTGCCACATCACGGCACCACCGTGTCGGCGTGGGACACCACCACCTTCCACGTCCACCGGAAAGTGAACACGCCGTTGAACTTCTCATGGGGTCATAAAACACACTTCCTGTTCCCAAATTGGCCTGGTTCGAGCCCTGGAATGTACGCCGTGTCGTTGATATTCGTCTTCACTCTCGCTGTGGTTGTGGAGTTTCTGAACTATTGCAGTATCATCAAACCGGGCACAGACAAGGTGGCAGCGGGGTTTTTCCAAACTGGGTTGCACATAGTTCGTTCTGGGTTGTCTTATATGGTGATGCTAGCCGTCATGTCGTATAACGGCGGGGTTTTCCTAGCCGCCGTTGGTGGCCATGCGTTTGGCTTCGTGCTTTTTG
This sequence comes from Erythroxylum echinodendron, assembly GCA_027575705.1. Classification (NCBI taxonomy): domain Eukaryota; kingdom Viridiplantae; phylum Streptophyta; class Magnoliopsida; order Malpighiales; family Erythroxylaceae; genus Erythroxylum; species Erythroxylum echinodendron. The sequence goes on along the minus strand of JANZXR010000004.1, from coordinate 33,468,676 downwards.
GGAGTCGGGTGTTTAATAAGTCTGAGAAGACGCCAGATCTTCCTTCCACTAAAATCTGAAACAGTTTGACAGTTTCGTACTGCCCATTTCATCTTTATCTTTTGGTTTCTGTGAGATTGAGAAAATTCAAGTTTCTCGTACTTGGAACACGAACTTTGATTTTACTATTGTCTTGTCCGAATTGCTACAAAATAACACATTAGTTCGAAAAAGTGTTGATGGGCTATTTCTGTTAGCCTTAGCCCAAGCCCATGCCCAAGCCCAAGTACGACGAACCATTCCTCATTTGGGTGTCGAAACTTGCTTTTTTTTAATTATTTTAATTTTTAAAATTGCTGAATAAATTATTTTTAACTTTTAATAAAAGATCTCTCTCTTACACTTTTCTTCAAAAATAACAATAAAAAACACATATAAACATGACAAATGAACTAATTAAATGTTACTAATGCAATGATTTTATTAATCTCTTAAGTTTGAGTTGAAATAATTAGACACGATTTAAAATAATAATTTATTATATTTATCTTAAATTATCAATTTCAGTTAAATTTAATTAGTTCAAGTCTAATTTTAAAAATAATTAGATCGTTATGTCAACAACATTTGATGTTTTTATGTATGATGCTTATAGTTTGAATGCAAAAAATTTTATAAAAATTTAAATATTATTTTTTATTATTATCTTTTATAACGAGACTTTAATAAAATCTAAATTTGAACTTTAATTTAATATATAGTTAAAGTTCAGACTTAAATTTTGTTTGAGTTTCAAAAAATATATTTTTATTTAAAATTGGTTAAATTTTTGTGAAATCTAATAAATAAATAAAAACTCTAATTCAAATCAAATTTAATTCAAAATTTTAAATATTTTTTATTTTTATCCTAAATTCGAAAGAACATGATCTTCTGTTTTACGCTATCCGACCCTATCCATGAGCTAAAATGATGTCAATTTTGTCACCCGTGTAATTATATCTAGTGGCCAAAATTAGGCATGTTAAAAGTGACCCGACCTAACCCGTTGTATCCCACTTTCAGCTCTTATTAATTGGGCCATGAGTCAAACCCGATCCGTCCAAACCAACAAACGAAGTCATTTTAAATATTTTTATTTAAAAAAAAATACATGAAGAGCAAGGCCTAGGCCGAGATATTTGGTTGACATCCCTATCCAAAATGACATAGACAGATAAAATTGAACAAAGTATCCGAACGCAATTTGAAAGGCCTGATGAAATCCAGCTTTATCGGTTAAATGCTTCGGATTGGACATGAGATATTTTTGCCAAGACTTGTAATCCTAAATACGTGCGGTTGACAGGGCCCAAGTGGTCGTTTCCTAACTTCTTAGGACTTATCTCTTAAGAGTAGAAGATTATCGGTTTATCAATTACGCTTGTGAACCAGACAAGACATAACATGTAACCAACCAACTTGTAATAAAGGTTCACAACAACAAAGATGTCTATATCATCAAACAAGTCCGTCCGTCAATGGAGTCCATTGATGGTTACTGAGAACAACAAAAATGAAGTCAGTCCACAAAACCAACATCGAGAAAACATCAAATTAAAGAACCAACCTTGTCTTAAATCTGTCAATCGGTGAAGCTTTGTCCTACTTCTCGAAACTATCAATCAAAGTTCGCAGCTTTCTCCTTGGATTTGTCTCCGATTAATATTTAACTCAATACCCGATAAAAGTTTCTTATCCCACTCTCAAACTCTAATCTTGAAGCCTCCTTTCGTTGTCTCTCTCGATCACTAGGGCTTTCAAAGGAAACCAGGAACAGCAATGTCGGACGGCGACATGAATATGAACATGGGTTCAGACGACATGCCGATGATGCGCATGAGCTTTTACTGGGGCAGGAACGCCATAATACTGTTCTCCGGATGGCCAAAAGACAGTCTCGGAATGTACGTGTTGGCTCTGTTCGTCGTGCTTTTTCTGGCCATTTTCGTGGAGGTGTTGACGGTGCCTCCAAGCTATAAAACAGGAACCAGTCCCGTGGTGGGTGCGTTGACTCAAGCTAGTGTTCATGCCGTTCGTATGGGTCTTGCTTACTTGGTCATGCTCTCTGTTATGTCCTTTAACGTCGGGATTTTCATAGCCGCTGTGGTTGGTCACGCCGTCGGCTGTTTTTTCGTTAAGGCTCGCGCCCTCGCCATCGTCCACCAAAGCGACCGGAACGGTCATGTCTCCAGAATCTGGTAGGGACAGTAACCGACCGATCTACAATTTATGTTTCTTTCTGTTAAAATATTTGAGAAATTGTACTAATTATTAAATGGAAATAATGCATGATTTCCACTATTTATTTTCTTAATTTCAATCTTTAAGTTGTTTCACTCAATCTTTTAAAAAATTAAAAAAATAAACTGGTTCAATTTAAATTTGAAAGCTTTAAACTGGCCGATTAAATTTTTATTTCTTAGTTTTATTTAATTTAATAATTTTTATTAATAAAATTAATTTATTTATTAATTAATTATTTAATTTTTATAAATTAAAATAAACAAATTGATTTTTATTTAATATTTTCTTTTTCAATTATACTTTAAATTAATCTTATTCAATTATTTTTTAAATTCTCTTAATTTTATTCAATTAATTTTTATAAGAATCTAATATTAATTGAATTTTTTATATCTCAAACTTCTTATCTTACTTATTTAACTTCTGATTTAATTTTTAAAACTTAATTTTACGGATTATTATACTAAAAAAGAGTGAACTTAGTAAATGTTATGATACAGCTATTTTTGAATAAATTTAAGAACATAAGAGAAAACTATTACTTTGTTTTAATAGCAGTTTATTTAGTAAGTATATGTAAAATATATAGGCGAAACTCAAAATTATTACTTTTTATATCCTTATTAAATAAATTCTTAAATATATGTAATATTTTGTCATTTTTTAAATAATTTATTTAATAAATTAATAACTCAAAATTAAACAAAAAATTCAAGACCTTGCTCAAATTTACAATATTTAAATTTTAAGATAACATCACTCTTGTCAACCAATACTATATTCTATAAACAAGATTATGGCTTTGTTTTTATCCAAAAAAACAAAAAGAAAAGATTATGGACTTGTTTGACAAACAGCGAATTGCATTAATTGTTGGTTGATTCTATTATATCAGCTGATTGGATCAGCGGATAACATCAACTGTTTATTAAAGATGTTTAGTAAAATTAATTATTTAATATTAGCTATAGATGTGTAAAATAAGTTATGAGGGAATGATTTTTTAAAAAAATTATAAGAACATAAATAATATATTTCTTAATATTTCGTTGAATATTCTTATAAAAATTTAGATTTATATATTTAATCTTACAAAAATTAAGTTTATAACTTTAATAAAAATATAATAATAATAATAATAATAATAATAATAATAATAATAATAATAATAATAATAATAATAATAATAA
>JANZXR010000004.1:33431873-33465121 GCA_027575705.1 Erythroxylum echinodendron | reverse complement strand
ATAATAATAATAATAATAATAATAATAATAATAATAATAATAATAATAATAATAATAATAATAATAATCCAACGTTAGATTCTCTATTAATATGAATGATGCAGCGAGCTACATTATATTAGTTTTTTTCATATAATATGTATGAATTTTATTATGTAATAAATTAAAAATATCTATAATTATAGTATGATACAAATATGATATATAGTAGTTATATATTAAAAATATTAATTTGATGTGACTTTTTATATTCTAAAACTTAATATTATGTATTTTTAAATGTAAACTAATATTATAAAATTAAATAAAGATTAAAAAGTTTAATTAACTTTTTTATTATATTCTTCCAAACTTCACGACATAATTATAAGATCAAAAATAGCCAACTTTGAAAATATACAGAGCAAAAGTAGAAAGTGAAGTGAAACGTAATACTATCATTAGACAAATAGTTAACTCTAAAAGCTCCTCTTATAGAGTTTTTAAAAATCAATTTATTAGAGTTAAATAAGCTAACCAATAAATCATTCACTAAAGATTTGAATAGCTTTTTAAGATAGCCAAAAAATTAATTTTTAATCAATAAGCTATAAAAATCAGGTGATAAGTTATTTGCCAAACACCTCCTATGTCTTTATATTGAAAACAACCTCTCTATTGTTGTGGCGTATTATTGAACTTTTCAAACTTCACGACTCAATAGAATTTCAACTGGGCATTGATGATAATGACGAAGATTGTCATTATAGTTATAATATAAAATCTTTAAATTGTAAAACTTGAATTCAAACTCAAATAAAATCTTATTAAAATAACTTTAACTATTGATTATAATTTCAGCTGGGTCAAATAAACATTCCTCTAATTAGTAAACCATAGAAATAGTAATAAGTTAGATCATAAATAAATCATCTTTTATTTAATTTATAAGTAACTTTTAGTTTGATAAGATTTCATTTTAAAATTTTTTAACTAAATAATATTATTTTAGTTTATTAATATTTAATATTTCTAAACTTTTAAAAGAATAATTAACCTTTCAACTATTAAATTTTACCAAAATAAAATTTTAATCCTGTAAATTATATTTTAATATATATTTTAATATATCTTTTAATATTTTAATTTAATAAGATAGAGTGTTTCACACACCTAAACTAAGGATATCAATAACCCTAGCTCGGCTTGGCTCATCCTAGCCTGAGTCCGCTATTTATTTTTTATACAAAAAACTTTTAAAATGATATCGTTTTAAAAATAATAAACAGATCACAGGCCTAATCAGACCAGTTTTACCATCCCTACTAAAATTCAAATAAGATGGCAATGGTCAATTTTTTAAAATATAAATTTTTTAATTAAAAATATAAAACAACGTTTTTTTTTAATTGAGCTCGAAATTAAACTACCCAAGTCCAAACTGGCCAAAGCTTGAACTTTTCTAAGTATATTTACTTAAATTACCCGAACTCCCTTTCTAAAATGGTTTTTTTTATTTGTAAATTTAAGAAGCTCAAAACTAAAATGTCACCATTTTACCGAATTTGGACCGTCAATTTGAAGGTCGGACCTGCGCAGTGCCATTGTGATCTCCGTTACAAAACGATAATGGCTGAATGCTGGACATCAACTAGTAAGTAGTCAATCATAAACATAAACACAATCTTAAAACCTTCGTCACAAAATGGTGCATATGGGAGAAAGGCAGCTTCTTCACCACCACTCTCCTGATTACCTTTCTTGTGACTTTCACCTGTGATCTGTTCTTCTTCCTTCTCTGTGGTTCCCACTCTCTGATATTGCCAAATAGTCCTTGGAATTGTTGTCATCAACTTCCTGCAAACGAAAACACAAGTAAAGACAAAGAGGAATCAGAGATTGCATATAAGAAACTAACTTTCGTAATGTTTAGCCCACCAGTTTCCTCTGCCCAAGACTCGCTTTTGCTTCAGCTTCATATGACTTGTCAACTTTCCCCATCTAACAACAGTCAGAAACAAGAGGGGGCAAAAGAACCCGAGTCTAAACCTAAGCCTGATCAAACCAGAATTGCTTCGAAGGCTCGGCACTGGCCTAACCTTTTGCCACACATCAAGCAAGCTAAGAATATAAGTCACGAACTTAAAAGTCTGCCACTTGGGACTCTAATTATTACCATTTCAAAATCAGCTCTTGCTTCATCAAAATCTCCAGTTGTCATGTAGGCGGCATTTCACAACGATACATAGCCGTGTGTGTGCAGGGCTGAGTTCCAGGACCTGAAGAGTTCTAGCATCAACCAATCTCAAACACTACGGACAACACGACAAGTTTTACAAGTGAAGAACCGAGGACTCACTGAAAGTCACATAGATCTAAATAGGGTTCAATCTAAGATGTTCAGCTAAGAAGCAAATGCAAAAACCTGAGGAATCATCAACAGAAACAACCTTAAAGACAAAAATCTTTGAAAAGCCTGTTTCCCGGAAACATCCCAAAAATTAGAAATCTGTGGTGGGGAAGCTTTAACCCCCTTCAGCATATTATGCATCTTCAATACCAAGCAAGAGAGTTACATCACAGCATGGTAGTCAGTATCATCAACGTAAATGCATTTGACTTGAGCAACAAAAGATCTGTAACGTTTAACGGCATTCAAAAGCTTCCCTTTAGCTCAGGCATAAAAGAAAAATGGAAATCTTCATTAACATTTAAAATTGCAAACATAATGATATTTTCATTAGTACATTTAAAATTGCATAAATAATGGTAAATACCTTAGAAAGAAGATATTGCAAACACAATGACAGTGCGCAATCTATGACCAAACTCAGACTTTCCCAATGTAAAGAAATTCAGTTCCTGTTTGCGTCACAGGATTACTTTTGCCATCACCTGTTTTAGCAAAAATCCTGAAAATAAAGCATGTTTTTCACAGAACTTCAAATATTGTCTGAAAGCCCAGTACGAAGATGAACATAGAATGGAGACTAAATATCCATGAAGCCATAGCTTCATAATTTTCCCTTGGCGAATCCTCCTCCCCCTTCTTGTAATTCCTTGCATAAAATAGATCTATACTGATTGTCAATTCTGAAAGAGACAATTTCAAAATGCATTACAGAGGCTGCTAATTCACAAAAAAAAAAAGTGAAATGAAAAGTGACAGAAGCTGAGAGCCATCAATGAACAAAGTATAAAGGACACGTAACTAATCAATCATAAAGTTTATTCTTTAGAAATATGGCAGTAAAGAGTGAATCTTTTCCTCCATTATAACCTGGTAGGACATACACTTATACATTCCGTATACGTGCTTTGTAACTCCAAAGTCATCACTGACAACTTGAAGAAGATACATGCTGAGAAACATCAGCAAGGGAAACTGTTCTAAAAACCAAAATGATGTCAGATCGTTTAAAATTTACGGGTCTTGCCTTGACCTAAGAAAATTCTATCATGTCAACCTCAACATGAATTCCATCATCCTTTGATCTGGCACAAAACACGGCAAACATCCTCACTATAGTGCATTTAAGGTTTCATCTCGAGCTAGAACAAAAGAAAAACCAACTTTGAGAATAAAAAGGCAGGGAAAGTGAACAAAAGAAGACAAATTTTTGGTGAATTCCCAATTATCCCAGAAGGAAAATCACAAAAAGGAATCTTGAAAAACCAAACTAATGTGCCTATATTCATCCTAATATCATTCATCACCTTCAAACTACGCATTACAAAGTCAATTAAGCAAGATAAACACAATCATGGACACTTTACCATTGCCATTTCACCATTCAATACCACCTGACACAGAGTTGCGCAGGACAAGTGATCAAAGATCCAGTTGTATTATTGATTATTCAGCCAAAAGTGCCGATCAATGCAAGATTATAACCATTTAAAGAAAGTCTCCCTACGCTAATACGTAAAAGATAATGCCTACTACCTAAAGGATGATGTAAGGTACGTAAAAGATAATGCTCACTAGCGAAAACATAATTATGTCCACTAAATTGTAGGACGCTGCGCGTCAAACATAGTAGGAAGACCTTCCAGAAATCCTAGCAGCATCTTTCTTTTTCCAATTGATCCAATGACTATCGTTTTGGTCATTTCGAAACCACATATAACTAAACACTCCCACTAAACACTAAACACTAAACACTAACCTCCATATATAGATGTACAAAACTGGACCACAACACCATCCATTGTTCTCAAGATAAAATTAAATATGATCTGAACATTACTTCACACTTAAAACTCATTCACAAGTTAAGCGTAAACAAATTAAATATAAAGAGACATTACGGGCTAATCATCCTCAGATGGTCTATCTCATCTCACCTTCAATCAAACTTCCAAAACATTTCTAGTCACTACCAAAATCAAAACGCAACAACAATTCTCTCTCAGACGCAAAACTTGTGTTGACTAGTTTTAAGTTCGGTATTAAAAATTACAAATAGAAAGGAAAAGAACCTCTTCTCTAACTCGGTGGGCTCTTTCTTCTTCTTCTGTGGCGGCCTTAGCCTCCGCCGTCACAGTCAGACCCATCAAGAAGGTAAACGTGGCCGGATTATCCAATCACTGTCGACGTTTGGAGGTATCAACCGTCGAAGAGAACCGGACCATTCAATTTTTTAAAACTAACTCGAAAACAGCGTAAGAAAACGACATCGTTACTACTTCGCGCCAAAAATGTAAAAGCGGGCCTATGCTAAATCCTAGTGAAAGTGGGACTGGACAGTCCAAAGCCTAGTTAGGCCGGCTACTGTGGACTCTTTGTTGGTCCATTGGTGCTAGTTAACTCGATCTAACCCGACCCACTAACAAAAAAGGACGATATGCGTCCGACTAAATCTTCCTAGATTTTAGGATAACCCGACCCAATCTCAATTGACCAAGCCTGATCCAACATGTTTATTGAATTGAATTTCAAATTAGATTTATCATCGAATTGTAAAGAAACTGATTAATTATACATAGATCGATGGAAGCATTTTTAAAAAAAAATAGATGTTACCGAAGCACAATTTAAATTTAATTTTAAATAATTAAAATAATTTAAACTATTAGAGTATAGTTTAAATAAGAATTTAAAAAATCGTATTAATTAGGATTAATTATTATAAAAATTAAATTTTACTCAATTTTATAATGCTGACTTTAACTTTAAAAAGTGACGTTAAAATGTTTTAACTGTTAATTTGTAATAAAAATAGTCCGACGTTAAGTTTTTCTTTAAGGTGAATGACAAGATGAGCTACATCAAATTAGTTTTTTTAATCACAATTTGCATTTATGCTATGTATGAATTTTATTATTTAATAAATTTAAAATATTAAAATAATTATACAATCCTTTGCACGTTTTAACATTTTAATTTACTAAATAATAAAATTCATATGCGACACAAATATAATATGTGACAGCTACGCAATCTCGACCCGATGTAAGGGCAAGAAAGATATCTATTCAGGGCCCACTCTTTACTTGCTCCTATTTTGTCTTTTTTTTGTTTTTTAAGAGGATCCACTCTTGATACTCATAAAAAATAAAATGAGACAAAATAGAAATTATTTTTTTACTTCGTCCAAGGCCTGTAAAAGTATAAAACGTTAAAGACGACCTTGCAACCATAGAGCAAAATGCTAATCTAACATGGCTCGTCATGTCAACTACGCAAGCCCAACCCTATGCAACTATAGGCCCTATGCAACGATAGGAAGGACATCTGCTCAAAGCCTACTCTTTATTTGCCCCTATTTTATCTTTTATTTTTCTTTACAAGGCCCCACTCTTAACACTCGTAAAAAATAAAATGAGACAAAATAGGGACTCTTTTTTTATTTTATCTAGAGCCTATAAAACATTAGGAACGACTCTGCAACCACATAATAAAATGCTAATCTAACATAACTCGTCATGTCATTTACATTAACGAAAAACTTACTGTTGAACTATTTTTGTTAAAAATTGAAAGTTAGAACATTTTAACGTTAATTTTTAAAGAGTAAATTAGTATTATAAAATTGAATACAATTTAAGATTTTTTATAATTAACCCTACTAATTCAAACCTTATTGATTAAGTACAACATAATACATTAGATCGAGTTTTAAGAATAGGCCAATTGCCAACCACCAATCTTTAACAACTGGATGTTCATCATCATCCGTTTTTGTTTTCTTTAGTTTCGTTAACTTGTAGGTTAAGTAGGGTGACTTCATCGGGGAAAGTTTGTGGAACACAGGAAAGTCTTTGTATATTGTGTTGTATCAAACGTCACGGTGTTAGAATTTAGTGTGGTACGGTATCTACAGCTTTAGGTAACTCATAGTAAGTTGCGTCTCGATCAAACCATTTACTAACTATTTGTTTTCTTATTACCTAACTTACAAATATCTTGGAACATGTAAAAGTTTTGGTAACAAGTCGAGTCAGTCCGTTTGAACTTGATTAAAGACATAATTAAATTAAAAGTATACAATTAAATTAATTCATGTCATTCAAAACACGTTATTTAAAAAAAATTAAATATTAAATTACCCAGTACACAAGACTTTTCGTTTTGCGAGAGTCTTAAGAGGGTCATAATGTATACAATCTTCTCATTGTATTTTTACAAAAAAAACTGTTTTTATGATTTGAACATGTTATCTTATAATCACAAATGAGTTTTTTTTTTTTACGAAGGAACCCGCAGCCACTATCCTTTTGGATACGCACTGAGTAGATTTTTGAATTGAAGCAATAGCCTTCAAATCATATCAACCTGGCCGTATTGTTTTCAAAATTGAATCAAAAATCAAACCGATAGGACAAAACATTTAATGTTAAAATGGTTCAATCAGTATTAGATTGCCATAAAATCGATTAAAGATTAAATCAAGTTGAAATTTTTTTAAAATGATTAAAAATTGTCTTTACTTGTAAAAAAATTTAAAGTTTGATTAAAAAAGTAGACTATTAAATGAAAATTATATTAGAGTATTTTATATTTACTAAAAATGAAAATATTAAAGGGTTTATAAACGGTAAGGGTCAACTATCTAAATGATTAGTTCTAATCATTTTGGAAATGGTTGACTCAAGCCTAATTCTTGTTAATAGGCTTTATACTATCCAATATTAAAAATTCTAATATGGTATCATAGTAGGTTTGGTTCGGATTATTAATTTCTCAGTTGTTCGTTTGGCTGTCCAGTTCCAGCGTCCTGATCCGGTTACCACTGTATTTATTTCAAGTGACAATTATATGTCCAGTCCCAGTTGCAATTGAAGGGGAGTGTTAGAGTATCCTATATTGACTAAACATGAAAATGTTAAAGACTTTATAAGTAGTAAGGGTTAACTATCCAAATGATTGGTTCTAGTCATTTTGGCAATGGTTGACTCAAGCGTAATTCTTGTTAATGGACTCTGCACTCTCCCATATTAAAAATTCTAATAAATTAATTAGTTTATTTTAGCTTATAAAATTGATTAATTTATAAAAATTGACCAACTAATTAATAAAATGATTAATTTTTAACAATAAAATTATTAAACTAAATCAAACCTAAAAATTTAAAAACAAACCAGTTCAAAGTTTTTACCATTAAACTAATTGAATTGATTCATTTTTTAAAACATTTCTTAAAACGTCTAATGAAATATTAAATTTGATTTCGGTTGGATACGTGGATTCAATTTCCTAAAGTTTAGTAAAATATAATAATTACACACATGCTTTGACATGACTTGTACTCCAACATTTAGAACGAGTCTTTGTTATTTCTGGTATAACTACGTGTTTTTCCTTGTTAATCTCTATTAGTCCATGTAAGTTTAATATGGACTAATTGAGATTAATTATGTTTCCTCCAATGACTTGTGCTTAATTATGTTTCACAACTAATCACCAATCACAACAAGGACTAAACAGGGTTGATAATTCCAACTTGCCTCTTATCTATAATTAATGGTTAAAACAAATTTAAGACTAATTTGAACCTAATTGAACTTAAAATTAAGCTCAAATCTCCTATACTGCTAATCATTATCAACCTAATCCATTATCATGCCTGCCAATGACAACATTATGTTTTCCCTTAAAGGAATAATCATGAAATGCACACACACTGGCCAATCATCGACGAACCAGAGTCAACTTAATGTGCTTTTGTCTGAATATTAAACTAAAGTATTATATGAGGCCCAAGGTTTGTGGGATTTGACAAGCAAGATTGCCGTGTTATATGCAAGGGAACAAAGCCGTACGCTATCTTAGAACTCTTAATACATAATTAACTGTTTAAACAATGTTTATACTTAAGTGACAGATTATACAATGTTGTCTTTATCAAAACTGTCTTAACTTCTATTAAGAGGTATGCAAGTGGAAGAGTTAGGTTTGTTAAGAGCTGAGGTTCAAATCAGAGTGGAAGGAGTGTAATTCATTGAATTACAAGCTTTAAAGAAAAATAGTTATCATTTGGATCAAACACATTTCTTGTCAAATAATTTATTTGAAAATAGAAATAATAATAGATCAAGAAAAAATTAAAATAATATTATTTTAGTCTATTAATTATTTGATTATTGAATAATCGTGGTCGTTTTAATCAATTAATTCTTTAATTATTGAATAATAATACTAATGTTTTAAAAACTATATTATAATTTAAACCGATAAAACAATAAGTTTAAAGTTTAAAAGTTCAACTATTGTTAGGTCGTTATCAAAATCGGTATATAATTGAAGAATTTGAACATGATTGAAAAAAGAAATTGTCATTATCCATCGAAAATTTAAAGTTTAATTGAAGAAAGTGACAGTTAAATGAAAATTAAATTGGTTTATAAAAATCGATTAGTTTAAAAAAACATGTCAATTAATTAATAAATAAATTTTTAAATAAAAAATTATTAAAGTTAATCGAGTCAAAAGGTTAAAAATGGAACTAAAAATTTGGTTGGTTCAAAATTTTTGTAATTAAATCGACGAAACCAGTCTAATGTTTTAATCAATGAAAAATACTATTATTTTGTTCAAACATATTTAGGTCAACTGTCTCTAGGAAGTGGTGGAGTGGAGGGCATAGGATAAAAAGGTCTCGTATCCGAATCCCGCAATTTACACTCTCTCGATTAAGTCTATCGCACATAGCTTATCTAGTGCGGAGTACTTGGTTGGCTTAATTTATTGACTTTTGCGTCAATTTGAAAGTTTACTCAGTGAACATTTAAAAGATAGCGTTCTGTCGTTTCATATATATATATATATATATATATATATATAGGTCAACCCTTTGGAATCTAACATGAAATTGATAAATTAACTTCAAATTAATTTTAAGATTATTACCTAAAATTTAATATAATACAATGCTCCTGCGAAGGACAAGCATCACAGTTGCATAAAGAAAAAAAAGGTTCAACTTGTCTCTTTATTGTTGTTGTATCTACATCGGACGTGAGTAACTGTTGGTGCGTTTGGTTCAGTTGGTTGAGCAACCATTGATATTTAGATTCCTCCTCCATGCCAACAATAACTGGGCCATCGTAGATCCGTCGTCACGAATCGACGGTCCATGTAGTTTTACTCAATGCCACCAAATCTATTGATTATATAATTTCCATTTGTGGAAGACTAATCCTAAACCTTTAAGACCTCATCCCAAAAGTCCTAAAGGAGATAAATATGAAACTTCAAGATCTCTTAAATTTTTTCGTAACTTATATACTTTTGTACATAAAAAATTGTCACATACTGATTGGTTAGTTACTGATTCATCACCGGCTCTGCTCAGTATTAAGTTCCATAATAATTCTAACTATACCGCTAAAAGCAAGACATGACAATTGTTCCGTCCAAAAAGTATACTTTTTTTTTTAATGACTAGAACTTAAAACTTCTTACAAAAAGAGCCTTAAATTAAGAGTTGAATCTAATTATACCACTCCTATTTGTCACTTAATCCATTTGCTTAATGAATAAAACATTTAATTAAAATTGACTTAAATAATAATTACCTAATTCAAAATTGAGAGCTAAATTAAATATATTATCATAAAATTAACTAAAAATTACATAAATTTTAAATTTTAAATATGATTAAAATTTGGTTATCTTCAATTTAATAAAAAACAGTTAAATAAAAATTAAATAATTGATAAAAATCAATTAATTAATTAATTAATCGAGCTATCACTAACATAGTACGTCACTTTCAAGGATACTTAAGGGTAAAGTTTCAAAATTGTGATTACATGGACAACAGGCGGAAAGATCGAAGAGATTGGTAAAGAGAGACGACCGAGTCAAAATCATGCGAGAACATGAAGCGCACGCACGACCACCACAAACGACACACATGACTCGTTCCGGCACAAGTGGTGCGACTCACGAGGTGTTGGTTTAGAAAAACAAATTAAATATTGCACACAAACACAAGTGCCGATGGCCCTTTGGACGTGGTATACAACCACCACCATCGCCACTGTCAAACGCCGGATTCGGCGGAGAAAACAGCTGGGTGGGGTCTTAAAGCGACGGTGAATAAAGCCAAGTTTTGGGTCAAAATCCCAGGAACTCAGGCGTCTGTGAAAAGGTAACGATACGAGAAGATCTTTTAACAGGGACCCGTTCAACACACGTTTTCAGACGTGTAAAGGCAGAGAATGCTTCCCTCTTAAGCAAAACACACCCTAACCCAAGCAGTCTCCTCCGGTTCGTCATTTTTTAACATTATTTTCTTACGCTGTTAATCATTAGTTCCTGAACAGAGTGGAAAAGTTGAAAAGAGGTAATGAACAGAGAAGATGGTAGTGAATTTCCTGCAAAACAATGGAACAAGTACACCACCCCCTCCCCATTACATTGATTCAGCTTTCTTTCTTATTTCACCCCCCAAAACAGATAAACCCTAAAACCATAATCCACCATTAGTGTTTTCTCAAACACAAACTGATCATTTCCCCAAAAAATATGAACTTATTTTCCCCTAATTTTTCTTGTTTTCTTCATTCTTGTTTAATCCTGTTTCTTCTTCATCATCTTCGTCATCTGCACTATCCTTTCTATACTCTTACTACTAACACTACTATTACTACTAACACTTCTTTCCTATAGCAAAAACCAACAAGCTTTTCCCTTTTTCGGCTTTTATTATTTAACTAAAACCTGAATCCCCTGCTTCTTCCCTAAAAACACCACCACCCAAGGTTTTCAGTAAGTCCATTCTTGCGGTAATCTGACTTCAGTGTTCATCCCTTGATGTGGCCTGAAGCTTCGCTTCTGATGAGAGACAACGTTGGCGTTGCCACCATGGAGTGTTAGCGCGATATCTAAACAAAAAACAGATCAAATAACGAGATGAATCAGAAAAATAAGATAAACCTTTTATAATGAACACCCAAGTAAATAGATCAGGGCAGGAGTTGATGGGAAAAATTACCACAGTCGGATGTTAAACCTCCATTGAAGCGAGGTTGAAGCTGAGGCTGAGCACCCATGTCGTCCAAGTTCAAGTTTAAAGCCTGCACAACTCTAGCCGGTAGCAGAACGGTAGAACAACCTGTGTGAACAAATTAATCCAGGATCAAAACCAGATCAACCCAATAAAACATGAATCTCGACTCTTGAATAAAAACAAAAGACTTTTAGGTCAGGGTTCTTGCTAAAGACCAGATTCACTACGTTATACGAACGAGTAAACAGTCAAAAGTGCTTGACTGAGCAAGTAACAAGAGACTAACTTGTCTTCTTGCGGGTGGTCTCCGTCTGGGTACCGACACGACGAGGCAAGAATACCCCTGTTCCGGTGGACTCTCTTTTGCCTCCATTGTTCCCGAGAAACACCGCCCTCATACCCGACCCACCTTGCTGTTGCTGTTGTAGAGTTGGCCAACCATTAGCAGACAAATTCATAGGTTGCCTAGTACCAGTATTACACCTTCCTCTGATGTTGTGTACCGGTGGTTGAGGCTGGTACAGTCCAGTACCTTTGGCCTGTTGCCCTCCCCAAACACCACAGTTTTGTTGCTTCAAGATTTGTTGTTGTCTCAGCCTCTGAAACTGCAAAATGTAAAAGCTTCTTCGTTACACAACCACCAAAGATTAGTTGGTTTCTTCTTAGTGTTTGTCAAAACTGTATTTCAAAGCCTACCTGAGTTGCTTGCAACTTATGGTAATCGGAAAGTGACTGTTGCAAGTATAAACCAAGCTCTTGATTTTGGTTCGGGTTGTTCGCCGGAACAGAGACTGGTGAACGTATTCTTGGTACAGACAACAGTCCTCTGTTTTGGCTGTTGAGACCAAACCGTTCCTCGTTCACCCTCATCCTCGCTACTTCTCCGGCAGCGGCGTACAGCAGATCCCAAGTCGCCGGCGGCGAGGACACCTGAGAGGTTCCGTTCGGGCTTCCAAGGCTCGACCCCCTTCTGCAACCACACCCACTTCCAGCAGCACATAACGTCGATTGCGGTGAACCAGAGACAACCCAGCCCTTCAAAGAAAATCAATAACAAAAAGAGAACCCATAGTCAGTAACCATTATCAAACCAAACAAAACGAATCAAAACCAGTCCGTTTGATTCACTACCTTAGAGTGTTCCGTCGCGAAGCACCGTTCCCGTCTCGCAAAGTCATCATCAAGAGTTGAATGAACCATTTGACGGGTCAACCCAGCAAGAAAATCCTCCTCATCACTCTCCGTCTCGGTGGAACCCACAACCGAAGCAACCGGAGAGCTTAGATCCGAAGACCCTTTACCAAAACCATAAGGAACCTCAAATGGGAACAGCGGTTTGCCATATTCAACCTCCAAACCACCACCAAAAACCTTCACACCATTTCCCCCACCACCACCATCCACAACAGTTTCTTCATCGGAAAGAAACTGCGGTGGCAACCAAAATTCACCGTCGTTTAAGCTATCCGCCATACTGAAACCACACACAGATACAGTTCCAAAGAACCAGAACTTAAAAGACTAGCAAGCAATTGCTCTGTTTCTATGAGAAAAGCTTATTGTTACTCACTCGAGGGCAATTAGGGGGAATAAAGACAGGGGCTCATAGGAGTATATGTAGAGTCAGAGAAATGTAATTTACATTTTAATTTTAAAAAGCAAGCTTTAATTAAAAGTAATAAAGTTCCAGTTGCCGAGGAGTGAAGGTGGGGACCACGCGCGGTGGTGGAAGTGCAGTGGGTCCAGTGTAGAACTGGAGCCAGGTAAGAGATTTGCAAGTGAGTGGGCTACTCGGCAAGCATGTGACTGGGCCAGAGATTTTTTCTTTTTTTTTCCAATTTTATTCTTCCCCTATTTCTAGATTTTGCAACTGCATGGTGGGGTTCGTGGTGGGACCCAGTTAGGAACTACATAACTTCCCGACACGACGTGGGGTGGACGTGTTCTACACGCGTCTCTCTCTTTCTCTCTCTCTCTGTCACTTTCCAGCTTTTAAAATTCTCTTTGATAATTAACAAAAAAATAATAAATATGTAATTACATTTGTCCTTCTCTGCAGTCCACTTGGCACCATAGGCACTGTCTGTCTCTCTTTAAAATCTTTTTAATTTAAGGTTTATTCAGTTATAATATGTAAAGTAATATTTAAAATAAATTACTTAATAAATTATAATCTGTTCAGTTAAATTACTGGTTTAAAATTTATTATGATAAAAACAAATTCCAATTTTTATACTTAATTAAAAATAAAATTTAATAAAAATTCAATAAAATGACTAAAGTAAAATTTTTATTTTTATACAAAATTATACAATATTTTTCTATTTAAATTAATTTTCTCTATGGTAAAATGTAAGTTTAATTTATTAATATAAATTCTAATTTTATAAAGAAAATATATATATTATTATTAAATATGTATTAATTTTTAAAAATAAATTATTTAATATTGTTAAAATCTTAAGTTAAATAATACAATTAATTACAAATTTATAATAGATTATCACTTTTATTTTAAAGTAAATTATACATAAAAATGATTAATTTGATTTGATTTGATTTAATTTAAATTTAACAGAACAAGCTCGATTAATTTAAATTTTAAAAGAAATAGTATAAATAAATATCGCCCTACGTCACTACTTAAGTTGATTAGGACGGAATTTTGAATTGGATTCGAACTACTTTATTAATATTAGGTCGATAAGCAAACCCGACCTTAGGCAATAAAACCTTCTATTCACTCTAACAAAATATAGGTAAAATAGGGTTTACTCCTGACTTTTATAAAGAACATATTATAAGTAAAATAGAGCCCACTTTTTTACTTTCGTAAAAAACAAAATGAGACAAAATAGTGTTCACTATTAACCGTCATTAAGACCCTTTTTTTTCACTTTACTCAAAGTATTTAAAATGTTAAAAATATCCTACTGACAAGTTTAATTTAACTCAATTTATTGTCATTATTGAGCATTTATAAAAGTACAATTGGATAAATAAATAGTAAGAAAAGTTATATAAAATTAGTTGTTAATAAAAAAAAATACTCCTGAGGCTTTAAGGTCTTTGTCTATAGGTTGTGTACTCAGGTAACAGGATACTGTACTAGTTACCCATTCCATTGCATGCCTTGAAGTGAACATGCCCATACTCCCTTTTCAGGGAGATCAAGATGGCAGAGTGAGAGACCATCATGATCCTTTTCTTCATCAGTCAAAACCAAGGGTTGAGATTTAACCCTGGTTTTGTTGGGTTGAGGGGTTCCCCTTTCCTTTTATTGATTTGAGAAGCAAAGCAAAAGGAATTCGATTGACAATTGCATGTAACCCTAAACCATGTGTTTTAAGATAAAACATACTTCTGACCAGTTTTTTCTTTTTTAATTTACTTACCTAAAATGCCAAACTGTCTTTTCCTATACCTTATGATGTGGGATTGAATGGTGTAGTTATGATAAATGCATTACTAACAATATATGTTTAAGTTCAAATTTAAAATAACTATGTGCACAATCTTTCTACTAATTAGGGGTAAAATTAAATACTATTTTCTTAAGTTTCGCATATCAGTGAGATTCTTACTGAGTGTTGTTATTATTTTTGTTAAACTAACTACGTGTAGAGAATTGATTACTCTATATAACCTCTTATTTTTTTAGTAATGAATATTAAAAATCTCTATTATTTTATATCAAAAATTGTTTAACTAAAAAATTGAACCCGTAAGCTAATAGTACGTAATTTTATCGAAGTTGTTTCAAAATTTAAACACATTATGACTTGGTTTGGAGGAGCGGTGGCAGTTGACAACCTATTGAAATCAATATGCTAAAATAATATGTGTTTGGGATTTCTGTTTTAGTAACTGCTAAAACTTGAAAATAGATGCTTGACAAATGCAGTTGCGATCGCTGAAAAGAGATAAAATGACTAAAAAATAATTGATTTAATAAACTATTAATTGTTGTATAAATAATTAAAAAATATATTATTAGTCATATAAATTTAAAGTTATAAATAATAAAATATTAAATTAAAATAAAATTAAAATAAAAATAAATTTAGTAAATAAATTATTTCATAAAATATATTATTAATCATATTAATTAAGAGTATAATGGAAAATAATATCTGTAGTAAGGTTATTAATGAAAAGAAAAATTTTTAATGCAGAATTAGTTTCTTACCGCAACCTTCTTTTTACTTATTGATTTATGTGATGACACCACATTTTTTTTAACCTCCAGTTATTTACCATAGATCTAAACATATAATTGCGTTTAAAAACTACAATAAATAAATACTTATCCACACTACAACGCATCGTACATCTAAACAATGCATGTATATATAATCTAAACAATGCATGTATGTATGTAGATATATGTACGTGATAAAGTACTTTTATTACTGGTGACCGTGCAACCTCATTTACTAATTCGAATTTCTTTTATAATTAAAATATGTAATTTTTATTATTAGTCGTAAATATTATTTTTAATGCAAAATAACGCAATTCAACCATTTCACAATCTATAATGATAATGAAAATCATATTATATAAAATATATTTAAAAATAAATTTTGTTGTCACACTTTCTAATTTCTATATATGTTAATAAAACATGAATAATAATTACATTACAAAAAATATATATGTAATTTTTTTTATTAGTGGGCGACGTGGCAGCGAAACTGCAAATCATGTGCCGACTGGTTCAAACTGTCGACGGCCGTTTCTTTTTTCTTAACTGCCGTTTATTTCTCCATTACGGCGTGTCCTTTTCTATTTGCCAACTTGCCGGCGTTGGACGGCGCTGGCCTTTCTTCGTTTGAATCGTTAAGCGGACGCAAATCCCGCCATCAACTCTACTTCATAAACAGTCTGAGTTCCATAAATTACAGGGCTTTTTATTTTTCCTTTTACTGTGAAAAATAGTTCAGAAGGCAGAGAACGTGACAGAGACGTGCTTACCTACGGACGGCGACAGAGCAGGACTCCTAAAGAGGATACAAAGAGCATTTAAAACCACGCCTTTTCCGACAATATGTCGCCCACTCGCGATATTAGTGGTTCGAATGACTGCACACTGGTGTTTCGGTCTAACCGTGTCTTTCCCGTACGTTCTCAGCGCGTGGGTAAGTGTCTAGAGTAGGTCGGCTGCTTAGTGTACACCGTATACGGAGAATCGGTGCAAAGAAAAAGTAAAAATGTTTTATAATTAGTTATTATTTTTATTTTAAATAAATAAATATAAATAAAGTAAAAGCCATAGAGGTTACTTTTGTTTAATTAAAAAATTCTTTAATATTTAAAATTTTCGAAAAAACATTTTATAATTTCTCAAATTTTTATGATAAAAATACCGGTGAAACAATATGAATATCAATTTTATATTAATCAAATATTATTATAACTCAATTCTTAAATTTCAAATATTAGTTTAATTCCAATTTAAAAGTTTGATTAAATTATAAGTATTGTTTGATTAGAATGATATTTTTGTCGCTAAAATTTTGTCATTATTTTTAACAAAAAATTAAAAAAAATTTAAAAATGACAAGTATTTTTTTGTTAACTTTAAAGATTGAATAAATTTTCAATATCTTTTATCTATATAAATAATTAATATTTTGTCTTGTGTTAAAAATATTTGATTTGTATATATATATATACATATAACACGATAACGTCTTTATTAATCAAGGATAAAACTGCGTATTTTTTTTATCTTTTTAAACTTTCAATTAAGGGGGCGCTTGGTTCAAAGAGGGGAATGAAAATGAGAAAGAAAATAAATATAATCATTATAATTGTGATAGTTGATTAAAATAAATGAATGATTACTATTACTATTAATGGTGATTGGTTTGTTAAAAATGTTGTGAAAAGAGTAAGGAAAAGTAAGATTGACCTAAGTAATGATTCTCATTCCTTTGGTTATTTGGAGGAATGAAGTAAGACCCCAAAATAAGGAATGATAATATTACCTATCTAATCATAACTCTTTACCAAGCATTGTTTTTAATTTCATACCCATTCCTTTCTCCTCGTACTCACTAAACAAGCATACCCTGAGTTATACTTGTTAGTGAGTATATAAAACCAATTAAGTTATTATCACATAATAGCTTAAATTTTTGTGATAAAGCGGTAGCTTAATATGGTATCAGAGCCTTTATGATCAAGTGGTCGTGAGTTCAAATCCTACCACCAACCTATTATTCAGCGCAAGGTAGAATGAGCCTAAGAGAGTTTCAAGCCCAAAAGGCTGTCACTTGAGGAGATATATTAGTAAATATATAAAACTAATTAAGTTAACCTCACACAATAGCTTTAGTTTTTGTGATGAAACAGTCGCTTAACAATACTATCTATGTATTAGTGGAGATAGTGATAAGCCAGGCTTGGCTAGGCTCAAACCATTAGTTGGGAGGCCGGTGGTTTGATTAGTGGCTCAATAGGCTAGTAACTGTCTGCCCGATCTCTTTTTTTTTTAATTTGACAAAATGATATTGTTTTGTACCTTTTCGTTTAGTTATATATCGGGTCGAGCAGAAACAACTCCGACCTTAACTCAACTCATGATCCGGTCAGATCAGTTCGGGTCAAAATCAGGCCGGATTATATTTATTATTCTTATGTGTTAAATATATTTATATATATATATGTATTAAAGAGATATAAAATATATTAAATAACTTTACCAACTATTGTGGTGTTTTTTTTTCTTATTTTCTTAATTGGGCGCCGAAAGAGGTTCAAATTAAGACATCATTTTTTGACTAAGGCGACTAATTAAGAGGGAATGAATAAGTCACAAGTTGAGTCTGAACTCTGAAACGACAGGACTTTTCGTGCCTCGCACTTCCCACCTAAGACACCACACCCAAAGATCTTGTCATGTCCCACAACATTTATTAAAATAAGGACTTTGAAAATTCTAAAATTGGATGCCACTTATTGTAAAGTAAATTAAGTAATCTCATCACTTGATTTTGCATATAAGCATAAATAATAAATATCACTAATGAGATATTTTCACTTAAAAAATAAGACCGTAGAATTATTATTAAACTTTAAGTATAAAAAAAATGAAATAATGAAAAATCTTTT
The DNA here is from genome assembly GCA_027575705.1 of Erythroxylum echinodendron. NCBI lineage: Eukaryota > Viridiplantae > Streptophyta > Magnoliopsida > Malpighiales > Erythroxylaceae > Erythroxylum > Erythroxylum echinodendron. The sequence continues at coordinate 33,446,564 of JANZXR010000004.1, read as the reverse complement.
GGAATGAAATTTTTTATTTAATTTTTTAAAAATTCTTATTATTTTTAGAAAAAACTTTTTACTAGATTTTGATTAAAAAAATAACAACAAAACGTGAACATTATACTTGAACTAATTAAATGATACTTATATGACTTTCAAAATCTTAAATTCATGATAAACTAATTAAACTATACCTAAAATAATAATTTATTATAATTATACAAGTATTAATTTTAATCGTTTGAAAATAGTCTCTCTATTAACTGAGAGTTAAATTATATACTATTGAATATTTCCAAACTTCAATATCAATGAAAGTTTTACTAGATTGTTGTTAATATTGTTGTAGTATTAATTTTAGTCGAATTTAACTAATTTGAATTAAGTTTGGTTATAATGTTTGATTAGTTCATATATGATACTCATATTGTGTAAATTTTATAATTATTTTTAATTAAATTATAAGAACATGATTTTACCAATAATAAAAGATAGTTGAGAAATTTTTTTAAATTTTTCTAAAATTTCTTAAATCATAAACGGTTTATATATAAAAAAGTTGATTTTTTTTACATGTATAAACTTTTTTAAACTTTTAAATAATAGAAAATTAGCTTTTTGATGGCAATGATATTAAGAAAAGATTCAAACCAATTTGAACATATTAAGGATTTGTTAATTTACTTTTTGAGAGTTATTAATTTTTGTTTTATTCTTAATTTCTAAATTTTCTTATTTAAAGTTAACTAAATATAATATTGGGATGTTAATAATAATTATAATCTTATTATATATATATATAAGAAAAAGAAAAAATAGATATGAGGATTATTATACATCAAATTCTTTTCTATTCTATTTCTCCCATATTTTATTAAATTTTATTTATATATTTATATGAGATTCACATAATTATTTGAATAAAGTTTAATAAAATAAAGTTATAATAAAATAATTAAATAATAAGATTATTTGTATATTTATATATAATTTATATAAATGTGTGGATAAAATTTAACGCTATCATCCTTATCTTCGATAATTACATTGGCAGGCTTTATGAAGTGCGGCGCATGCAATATGAATAATTAATTAACGTGCGAAGTGAATGTCTCTTAGAAGCAAAGATAATCCTACGTGGTGGAGTGCATGTGATTAGTGACATAGACGAGAATTAGTGGGAACCGAAACACCTCTAAGACCAACAAGCCGGCCGCCTTTTTGATCGTGTGTTTTGTGTTTTGTTTTATGTTAGAGAACAAATAGGTTTAAACAAATATCGACAAACGGTAATGGCAGATTGAATCGATAAGCATACATCATTCGTGGTCTGCACACTTTGTCCAATGTACACACAGACGGCGAGACGACGAAGGGGAAAGAGAAGAGCATCAGAATTCAGAAGTTCATCGCGTGCACGAAGTTAGAATCTCCACTCAATAATATAAATATATATATATTATTCTGTCATCAACTTGACTTGTTTATAACTACGTGTGTATAATCTTTTTTAATATTAGTAAAATCAGTAATTAATATTTTAAGATATTTATTAAAAAAATTAATAAAAACTTAGATACCATTTGATTCTACTTTTATTTTTTGTTGTAATTTTCGTTTTCATTTTTTGTTTGTATTTTTCTTTTGAATAAAAACAAAACATGTTTAGTTGTTAATGTTAATATAGTTATATTTTTATCACCGATAATAATTACATATCAAATAAAACTTATTGATAAACTATTTTTAATTAAATAAATTTATTTAATCTCTTATATAATATTTATTAATAACTTATTAATAAATTTATTTTATTTTATTAAAATAAATAATTTAATAATTAAAATAATATTTATTTAATATATATTTTAATTATTAAATCAAATTTTATTTAAATATTTATATATTTTTAATAAAATTTATTGATAATTATTAAATTTAAATTACATATGATTTAATTATAAAAATTAAATAAAATTAATTTATTCATAATTTTTATTGAAAATTAATTTTAATTTATTAAATATATAATATTGAATTAAATTATTCATAAATTTTATTAATAATTAAATAATATATATTTAAACGAGAAAACCAGACTATAAAAAAAAGAAACATGAAATAAAAACGAATTTTTATAATTTTTATAATTTTTAAAAACTGAAAAAAATCGAAACCAAAAGCCGAAACTAAAAAGTCAAACAAACGGATTTTTTTATTAGATATGAAAACAAAAACTAAAAAATATAAACAAACACCCCTCACCCATTTAACTTTCGAAGTGGTGAAGTCACAAATCTCTGCAACTGGGTTGTGCCTGATCCCATCCAAATTGCGCTTTTTAGGGGAAAATCTACAAAAGAATATCTAAAAGAGGATATGATTTTCGGTTATGGGGTCTCCCAAATGTGGAACGAACAATAATAATTTGAGAAAACATGTTGTGTTGTGTTTGACATAATTGAAGCAACCGTTTGGCGAGAGTTAGTGGAGTCCAGGTATGAAGTGGGTCTTCTTAGGATTCTCTCTCAGAGAGTTGGATGTGAAATGATTTTTAGGGTTTATGGAGTGATTTTGAAGCTTCCATTATACCATGACCATCTTTTGTTTCTCCAGCTTTCACTACCTTTTGCTTTTCTTTTTCTCTTTTGGTTTTCTTGAGGAATGGCCATTTTCTTTAATATTAAGAAAGAAAAAAAAGCAAAGTCCATACCGACTCAAGGTTTTACATCTCTTTTTTCTTCTATTCTTTTGAGTGAACCCCACAACTAAATATAATTTCAGTTATGGTGCGTAGGGATTTGTGTTGTGTGCAATGCTTTTAAGAATCAAGGATGATAAAATTGGCCCGGTGTGTCAGGCTAGACGTATTTTTGACTCAGGTTAATCGAGTCATGGATGAGTTACGAGTCGATTATGATTTGTCGGACCTGAATTACAGGTCAATTATAGTCCACCCAACTTGTAACCTGTATGTTATTTTCAAAACAATATCGTTTTGTCTAAAATGACCCCAAACTACTGACTAGCCTGACCCATTGAGATTTCTATTAAGAATGAAGTAGAAGTATGTAAGATAAAGAAATTTAATGTTAAAAAAGTTTAACCGGTATTAAATTATCATAAAATCGATTAAAGATGTAATAAGATTGAAAATTTGAAAAATAATTAAAAATTTTAAAGTTTTAATTAAAAAAAGAGAATATTAAATGAAAATTAATACCAGCTCAAAATTTTTACTTTTAAATCGATCGAATTAGTTTATATTTTAAAATATTAGTTGTGTGTAATGTTTTTGTCCTCGTCTCATCTTAGATACAACAACAATAACGACAACACTCGCTATAAATTTTACTGGATGCGAGATTTGAAGAGGTATAATAATACGCAGCCTTACTTTTAATTATTAGAGGAGTTATTTCCAATAATCCACATTTGTGAATAAAAATAAAAATAAATATACGACCTAAATAGATCATTTGTTCAACAAATGAATAATTAATTAATTAAATTAATTAGGATTAGTTGTATAAAAAATTTAGATTTTATTCAATTTCTTAATATCAACCCAAATTTTTACAAATAATGTTAAAATACTTCAACTTTCAAATTCTAATAAAAATAACCTGATATTAAATTTTCAGTTAAACTGAATGACACGACAATCATGTAAAATTTATATATTCTTTGATCCGTAATAAATTTATTTTTTAATAAATTAAAATAAGTTAATTTATGTAATAGCAACTTAAATTAACATTAGTAATTTATTTCTTCTTTAAAACTATTTTATGTAATAGCAACGTGACAAACATATAAATTTAACATCATTTGTTTCTTTTACAATTGGAAATTAAAACAATTTAACATTGTTTTTAAAATTCAAATTATTATTAAAAAACTAAATAAAATCGATTAAATATAATTTCTTGCCGTAGTGAGTTCAAATCAAGTTGATTCAGTGTCAATTCAAGCTGTGATTGAAAATTTACTTTCACCTTAATGAATTGAACAATATTAATATCTCACTTAGGTACGACTGTACCTTATTTGATTAATCTAATGACTTACCAAACTGGCATGACTAAAACAATATAAAATATAGTCCAAGGTTGAAAATTATGCTATGTTATGTCAACTTTACACGCACAACACAACCGAAACTCTTTGTGTTTCGATTATATTATAGTTGGGTAGTTTAGTTCTTACACTAAAGAAGAACCAATTTGAAAGCCATAGTTTCAACTTTCCGAAAGCTTTGATTCGAACTCTAAAACTCATTTTGAATCCTATTTTTGACCTACCTAATCTTTCAATTCACACTATCGATGTAAATTAATAATTCAAAATTAAATAATAAATTTGACTTAAATAATTAGTATTAAAATTTAAAATAATAGATTCAAAATTTTTACTATTTTTAAAATTTTTTTAATTTAATGTCAAACGTTTATATTTTTAAAAACCATAAAATTAAATCAACCGGTGATATTTTTTTAATTTGTTAAATAATAAATTTCATATATGGCACAATTGTTTTATGTTGCAACCTAGTGACAAACATATAAATTTAAAATAATTTACCACATCCTTCATTTAACAGATAATTTAATATTAAACTAATTTTGTTATAAATAAAAAATTAAAATAATTTAACAATGTTTTTAAAGTTCGAGTTATTATTACAAAATTAAGTAAAATAATAATTTCTTACCCTAGAGGGTTGTGTAATTACAAAACATATGATTGATAATTGTAGTCTAGTTCAAATCAAGTTGAAAAATTATGCATGTTATGTCAACTTTACACACACTACACAACCAAAACTCTGTCTTTCAATCATATTATAGTTTTCGCTAACTAGTTCTTATACTAAAAAACATAAAAGAAGAACCAAATTGAAACCGATGAATGTCAATGAGTTGGGGCCCGATCTCGAGCTACGGTGGTCACCGCCCAACCATACCCGTTATCTTTTTTTAAAGGAAAAACTTCTGTTGGAAGTAATGGTCCAGCAACAGGCCGGTCTAACTTTGCCTATATCTTATCTATGATCTAGTCAATCCGAGCTAAAATGTGAGTTGAGTTGGACTGAATCGAGCTCATTTTAACATTCTTATGTCCTATATAAGCAACACTATTACGAAGATTTGATCATACATCAAGTGGGAACATATGTGACTATTCACCTCCTTAAAAAAGGTTATCTTAACCAAATAAATAGATCGAGATCACGGGGTGGTGGATCCATAAAGTTATAAAAAGCCAATTTGGGGAAGACAAAAAGAATGGAGACATAGAGTCAAACAAGAATGGCATAAAGAAATGAGAAAACTCAAATTTAACAATAAATTTAAGAAATCAAAATAAATTAAAAAATACCCATCTCGAGTTTAATCTCGAATTTTATAATATTTCACTTGTAATTATTAAATCAATTAAAAATAACATTTTTATTAATTAATCGTAAGGTTGCATAATATTGAATCTCTTCATATACTATACATTAGTAGAATTTTTACCGAGTGTTAATATATATATATATATATATATATAATTTAATTTATATAATAATTTATAAATTAAGAAAAAAAATTTCTAAAAGATTGTCGGTTAGTGAGGTGGGCAATGGGCATGGTGACGGTGTGAATAGGCACATGGGAATCTTACAAGTAATTGAAGTTGGCCGCTTTTATTTCTTCTTTAAAAAGCCATTTGATCTTATCAAGACTACTCATTCACACGTGTGTATCTGTTGCTCTCGCACGTGTTCACGCGAGCTGCACAACTTGCCAATTCTAGGGTTTGGCGCCGTCAACGCATTCCCTTTTGCCAAAAGGCCCAATTGCAAGTGCCAGCCCACACACTATAAATTCTTTTATTTGTTACTTTAATTTATCAAATTTTGGTAAAGTGAAAAAAAAACCAAAATTTATAGAACTAAGAAATTTTCTTGACAAATAAAATTTAAATATTACTATAATTAAGAATGACAACTCGATTAGGCCCAAGCTTAACGTGAAGTCAACAAACCTGGCCTAGGTTGACCGGCTAGTGAGCAGGACTCAGGCCAAAGCTATCCAAATTCGGCTCGGTCTGAGATCTGATTGAGAGTGACAAAATGACATTATTTATTAAATTTTTAAAAAATTAATAAAGCTTGGTCCGACTCATTGTCATATCTAACTATAATAGCACAATAATAATTAATGTTGATATTTTTTCTTAAATTTTAAAAATTTGTAAATAGAAAACTAAGTTTTATTAAATTAACAAATAACTGAAATTATAATTTTAAATATGTATATTAATTAAACAATTTAAAATTTATATCTTTTAAATTAATTCAACTTAGAATTGCTATTTTTAATATAAATTAAACAAATTGTCAATCATTAGGTACATATGATTATTTATGAAAATAATAGTATAATCTATTAATTAATCTTCAATTAAGAATCGTTCATACTTAATTTGAAGTTAATAATTAAAATTTGAGTTTGATGAATATTTGAGTTTATTCATATTAATCTTTTTAGAATACAATATTAAATTATAAATGACAATTAGTTAGATTAAATATATTATTTTTATTTAAAATAAAAACAAATTAATTAAATAAATTATACTTTCGATCAAATTAAAAATAACAAACTTAAACATATTATTTCAAATTGAACACAACAACTCTTTCGGACTTCAAGTGTTTCCTCTTAACGTCCGCCCATTTCTTTATTCACTTGATAGCTCTTATTAAGTGTGCTCGTATTATGTTGATTTTTTCATGTCAATTTTTTGTGGCAAAATTCGGATACTTACATCTAATCGTCAAAATGTGAAGAGTTATAAATTATTTTCATGTGATAATCTCAAATAGATTAACTCCCGTTAACTCACCCTTTTACAAATTATACAAGAACTGGACAACGTGAAGCAACTTATTAGCCTAGTAAAGATCTCGCATATACTGCTTCGGATTGAATCCGACCAATTATCATTGATATTCTCTAATCTTGGATTCTAACAAGAATTACGTCGTTGTCTTAACATTTTTACGAAAAGCTCATGCAATTTGCAAAGCTTGAAGGAGAGTGGGTGGCGTCTTTAATGGAGTGAGTGGCGCGTGATGGAGTCCAGCTGTGGACAGTCTATACAAAAATCACTACACGAATCATAAACAACTCAACACACACACAAAATCTGTAGAGGATTGACACAAGACGACGAAGAAGAGGAACATGTTCCCATGATTGGTGGCGGTGAGAGGAATAGGTTTCTGTGTCGTGTTCCTTTGTTTGTTCGGTTACTTCCTTCTTCCTCTTCGTCCTCTTTCGAAAAGAATTTATAAGAGATTCTTTTGACCATGTGTCTTCACGTTGCTCGCTACTGCACCAACTTTGACTATAAACACACATACCCACGGCCCAACTTAACCCCACAAATCCTCCCATTGTCACCATCTCTTTTTATTAATATTTTAAAAATAAAACAAAAATATAAAAATTTAAGGTTATTCTGTATTAAAAAGTCATAAAATGCATATTATCAGACATATTCAGACTCTACTTTATTACAGGATTTCAAATTAGATGATAATGATAATAATAATGAAGAGTTAATGAAGTAATCAAAACTGAAAAATTTACCGATACAAAATTTTTACGATTGAATCGATTAAACCAAGAGTGTATGATAGCACTAAACCTGTGGTCACTCTTGCAAAGCCAATTGGTATCTTATGTGTTTAAAGAAAGAAAGTATCCATCAATTATGGGTCAGACAGTAAGAAAGTCACATGGAGGATGGGGACAAAGATCAGAAGTTTGGTTACCAAACCTCTATGTACAAATCATTAGGGTTTATACTTTATATAATTATGGTAACTTTGAGTAATACCTTCTTCTTACTATGGTGCTTCCTTTTTAATGCTTTTTGTTCCATTTCCTTCTTGTTTTAACGGTTAGTGGTAATAATGACTTAAACCAGTTGCTTCCCTGAGTAGGTGATGGTCCTTACCATTTGCAACTTTCCTTCATTTACAGGTATGTTTTTATAGGGATGGTAGGGAAGTCCAAGTTTGAATTGGTCCCAAATTGATGGATCAAAAACTAGTTTGATTGGGCTTGAACGGGCTTTGTGCATAGGGGTACTCAATTGAAAGTTCGGTTTGAAATTGAGTTATCTGAGTAACTCAGGTTTGGATCTAATTAAAAAATCTTATTTTATACTTTTAATTTTAATTTAAAAAAAAATTGGCAGGGATCGACCTATGGACCGACCCGTTGTCATCCCAGATTTTAAGAGGAAAGTTTAAGTTACTTGGTCGAGTTTTAAGAAATTTGATCGATCCATTTAGTTTCGTTCCTAACATTTCCTTTATTTTTTTATGTTAATTCATAAATTCCTTTATTCTAATTGACAAATTATAGTTATTATATTTCAAAAATGTATCAAATAAACTCTCAATTCTACACAAGTTTATAATATTATTCATAATTAAGCAACATTTAATTCGAATGATTCATTAAACATAAGAATCAAAGAAAAAAAATTACAACATGAAAAAATCTCTAGATTTTTAGCAAATAATTCCTTGTCATGTTAAGTTCAATAAAATTTGTATATTAGACTTGCAAGATGCAATTCATTATATAACATGAGGCATCTAAGTTAATTTGGCCTTATTTTCAAAGTAAGACTATATTTTTGGTAATCTAAAAAAAATTAAAAAAATTTTGATGTGACATTAGTATTGCAGTGTTTGCCTGGAACTAAAAAATGTCTAACGTATAGTCAACCCATAGGTGCCTGAACTGCGGAGAATGATGAAATATTACGGTCTAATTGTCCCACATTAGTAATAAAAGGAGCTGATGTGGAGTTTATAAACTTATGGGCTGTTTGATATGATCTAGAGTTAATAGATTCAGTTTGAGTTAATTAAAAATTTGATGAATTTTATTTTTTTAATTTAAACTTTGGATTGGATTCATACTCTGATGGTCCAACCTGACTCGAATATCATAAGTTTTAAATAAAATGAAGTTGTTTGCTCTTTCATCAAAATTTAAAAATTTAAAAGTTATTAAGTTGAGCTTAAGCTCAAGTTTTACATCCTCTATCTTTAAGACTTGAAATTCTAAGTTTATTTGCCCATTCCAAATTCAACGGTATAAATTTTGCAAGAAAGGGGGGGACTAGGTTGGCAATGGGTCGGGCTCACCCAAGCCCAAGCCCAAATTAGGCCAACCCAAGGCACTTCAGCTTGAAGCTGATTAGGCCTAAGTAGCCTGAAACCGTACTCTAATCTGTTCGGCTTAAATTTTTAACTTTTTTAAATTAAAAAGTAAAAAGTGACAATAACATCAATTTTTATAGTTATCAGGCCTCGAACGGTGAAGTTTAGACAACCTAAACTTGAGCCTAAACTTGAGGCCTATTTTTTGAAAAAATCAAGCTCAAAACTTGGTCAAATTGGACTTGAGTTAGTAACCTCAAGCTAGGCGCAAACTTGATTACCAACTCTTGGGAGGACTTGAATGTTTGTACGCTACATATTCTTTTTTAACCTTTTTGGTCTTTAGATTTAACGGTATGTTTGGTTGACCTTAAAGTTTTTAATGAAATATAATAGTTTATAATGTAATGGAATCTAAATAAATCTAATATTAGAAAGTTGTTCATTAAGAGGAATGGAAGAATTCATAATGTAATATAATAAAATGTTGCTTGAATGAAAGATTTACACTATAATATAGTGTAAAATTGTTTATCATTTCACATTTTATCTTAAACCTCTAGATCGAAAGTTTTTAAGTTTTACTGGTTATGATAGAATGAAATATTACATGCATCACTTTTTATTATTACATCTGCATGTAGGTCTATCGGAAACAACCTCTATTATGTAAGAGTAAAACTACATACTATCAGACCTCCCCATACCCCGCTTCATTGTGAGATTTTAAGCTGGGTGATGATGATGATGATAAAATAAGATGTAATATAAAACCTTTCCCTTCCATCCCATCTCATTCCGATTCATTATAAACACTCCTCTTAAATAATTGAATAATATTACATTCTATTCCATCTCATTAATAAGCCCCCAATCAATCACAGCCTAAGAGTATCCTCTTGCTTCGAACAAGTGATAAATAAGGGAAAATTTGTATTCATGTATAAAGAGACAGAGGAAACTCGTGCGAAGCTTCACACGTCATAATCCATACAACATCCATATCTGTTTTTGGTGAAAATTCTTATTTTCATTTTTACAATAAAAAATAAACTTGTAATTTAAATAAGCAACTTTTTATGGAAAAACATTAAAAAATTTATGACTGCCATGATTAATTATTCAATTTATTTTATTTTATAATTAAATTTTAAATAAAATTATATTTAAAAATAAAGGTCTCAAATTGATGATAATTTATAAGTTGGGAGAAGTGTGAACCCATCAATCACCTGATCTTACTTTGAAGCTTTAATCACTTTGATTATCCAATAATCTGCTCTTACCAGTCGGATTAGTCCCTCTACAACAGTAGCATGGAGATTGTATTGAATTCAACAGAACAATTTAGCAAAATCACCTTCTCAAGGTTACATTATGAGTTGAATTTAAAACCGTCTGTCTGAAAATGCACCAAAAAAAGAATATGAATGTATCAATACAGTAGATACCAAAATGTAGCAAAAAAAGAATATGAATGTATCAATACAGTAGATACCATTCAAGAGTTTGGGATGAACCTGTAGTTCTTTTCTCAAATGACTTTGATTTATGGGAATCCAAATGTATAAGACTAGCATTGTTGGGAATACTCCATTCTGCAGTAGGATCTCCATTAAGAAAAGATTCTAGTCTTGCTCGATGGAATGGCGAAAGATTCCGACAAGACTCCACCGATTTTCTGGGTTGATGCATATGAGCGGAAAGAATGGATCATCTAGCTTGAAAGGCGGGGTTAAGCGAAACCTTTCGGCTTAGCTACCACCGGTCAATACCATGTTTAAGACAGGGTAGCACTTGAACATACTTCAAATTTCCGCATTAAGTCTATACTCTCGGCAATGGTGGAACCTGCAGTCCCCACAAAACCAAGAGAAGCACAGCTGCAAACACTTTCCTCTATGTAAAGAAGTACATCGGGCAAAATTTGACGGGAGCACTGAGGATTTGTACTGTCCATTGGGCTTCGACTCTGTGGAAGAGATCCAAATTTTAGGCCACGCCCTGCAGATGCGACTCTCTTTGCTGTTTGAATCACCAATTCATCTTCTTCTCTCAGAAAATGTAACTTGAAATGATTAGTGTCATCAGCCAAATCTCCCAAGTAGTTTCCAGTCCAATTACCTGGAGGAAGATCAGTCATTATGAAAATGTGTACCAGCTCGGAACCTTGTTCAGTTAAAGATTCTAGTTTTTGTGTTAAGCCCATAAAAGTAGCTTTCCAGTGATTTTTAAACTGTCCATCTAACAGTCTGAGCTGAGCACAAAGAAAAGGAGCCTTTATAGCCTCTAAAGCAAACGTCTTCCCTGCGCTCAAAATTTCGGGGACAAAGGGTAGAAATTGACTTTTCTTTATCAATGCTTGTATTCTTTGATCACTATGTGATTCATGGATATCGATATAGAGCTCAGACCCTTTATATGGGGCAGTGAAAAGGCTACCAAATGCCAGAACAGTTGCGGATTCAGCTTCAGAACCAGATCCGAGTGTCTTAAAGACATCTTTGCGTCTCCTAACATAAGAAATTTTCTTTTTCTTCCTAAGTTGGTCATTAGGCTGAAATGAATCCAATACCCCATCTTCCTCGTTCTTGTAAGTCCATACAGTGGTTCTGCAATCTTCATCTACAGCATATAAACAATTACCTACATTACCATAAAGGCCAGAGAGTACACGTCCACATTGTTTAAGAGCATCAGACAAAGAGGACTCTGAATGCAAATTATTGCCACAAACAAAATCCATATCCACATTGCACCATAAGGATGCAAAACTCCTGAAATCTATACTTCGGAATGAAGAAGACACAAGAGATGAAATATCGATAATGTCAGCAATCGATACATACCTGCAACAAGTTAAAAGGCACATAAACAAATAAGGAAACATCAAGAAAAATTCACTCTTGAAGTGCAATGTCATGGCAAATGAACTAAAGAGGAGTGAACAGAACTAGAACTGCATTGCATAATATCAGCAGAATCGAGCTCTCATTACTTAGAGATTTGGAATTTGATGCTTACACCAACACATGAAAAAGATCAAAACAGTTTGAACACACAAACACATGAGGGTTAAAAATCGAACATCTTTCATTATAGATTGAGAATACCCACTAACCTCCCAGCCTCAAGAAGCTTAAAGGCATGATCCCAAACAGCAAGCCTCATCTCCTTAGGCTCAAAGACTCTAAATTTAGGGCAACTACCAAGAGCAACAGCATGGTGATCAAGAATTGGAGGCAAAATCAGAGTCCTGTTCAAAATCTCAGCCATAAGAATTGCATTCTTGAACTCTGAAAACTGGTTGCTGAACCCACTGTGGGGTACGTACCACAGGAACTTCTCTCCCGGAATTAGGGTTCGGAGTTTGGTGCATTGGGAGATTTGGGATATCAGGGTCTTTGGAACGAGAGGTTCGGGGGTTTTGGAGAAGGAAACGTAAATAAAAAGGAACGAGAGGAGGGCTAAGAGAGAAATTAGAGGAAGACAGACTGGAGATCTGTAAGAAGAGGAAGTAAGTTTTCTACGGTACCATGATTTGGAGGTGTTTTTGGAGAAATTGAGCATGCTTGGGTTGTCGGAGAACAAGATGACTACTTGATTGATTGCTTTGTTTGAGGTTGGGCCAGTGAATTCTCCTCTTAACTCTTCTTGGTTTATGCTTCGTCTACTGAACTTTCTCACATCCAAGAACCGGTAAGGAGACAAGGCCCATGAAAATCCAAAGATTTACTTAAAGATGGCAAAATAGGTTAGGGTCCCTAATGCACATTCTTAATATTTAATTTTATAATTATTTCTCACAATTTCATGATCTCATACAACTTGAGGGCATTAAAAGCTATAATTAAAAAATCAAATCGATTTGAACATTTTAATTATGAAATTTTTGAACATGTCAAAATTTTAGTTTAGTTTTTAACTTTTTTTTCAATTTATTTTAATAATTTTTGTTATTAAAAATTGATCAATTTATTAATTAATAAGTTAATTTTCATAATTCAATCGATTTCTATAAACAAAAATAAACTAATTAATTATCAATCGTATTTTAAATTCTTCATTTTTATTCAGTATTTAACTAATTTTATGATAATTTAATACCGGTTGAACCTTTTAAACTTTAAATATCTTATTTTACTAATTTAACTTTAGGTCTAATTTTTAAAATATTGATGCTAAGGGTGTGATGTTCAGAAAAATAACGAAGTTGTTGGAAGATAATATATAACAAGTATTAGGATTAACAATAGGCCGAAAAAGACCCAAGCATGGGCTACAGATTCATGGCCCTGCCAATGACTAGATGGGCCTAAGGTAGCTTAGCCCGGTTTGGCTGGTTTTATCTTTTTTTTTTAATTCAAAAGTTTTTACAAAACTTTCAGTTGACTGAAGCAACTTGAGCCCAATCTCGTCACAATCGCTTGACCAATCAAAAACTCCATGATGCAAGTGAGTTGGTAAGGAACTCTCTTGATTTAAATGAAGTTGTAGGTTCAAACCTTCTTATATATGCTGTCGTTTAAAACTTGAGATCAGAGCTTTGTTTCCTGTCAGAGACCTATCCGATTTTAGCGAGAATTAATTTAAGTGTAGATGACTTAAAATTACACTAGCCTAAAACACTTCGCATACAATCCCAAAAAAAAAAAGACCTAATAGTTTATTAGCAAACTGAATTAACTTTGAGCACAACCTCGTCACAAGCATAAGTTTTACGAGGAACTCGTTTTGTTTTCTGTTCTAGTACTTCCATTATCCAGAACTGAAGCGAGCGCGCAAATACTCCACCATCTTCTCTTTGTTAGGAAGGCTTTTCTTGACGGTGGTGCAACTAACGAACTCATCAATCCACTTCCACAGAACTGGGAACTTCTCCTTCGTCACCAATTCAATACCTGCAGCTTGTTCAATCACATCAACCATCCAATGGGCTATGAAGTTCGCAGTCAGGTCCACGAGTCCGATGCTCTCTCCTCCGAAAAACTTTTTGTTCTTTAGCTCGTTTTCGAGGATTTTCAGGTTCTGACATGCCTCTTCCGTGGCCTTTTCTCGTTCTTCCCCTTTTCCCCAAGCAGCTTGCCAAAGAGCAGAGATGCACTGCGGACCCCGACAAAGAAACTTGTTCATATGAAGCAGTTCATATGTTTCTATATATATATATATATATATAGTTTTGAAATACTTTTAAAACTTTAAAATTATTACTTTTTAATGATATCTTTTTTTAATTAGTTAAATCACAAGAAAATCCTAAATTATTTACCTACATGATAAAAAGAATAGCAGAAAGGGCAATATTAATTTACCTTCTCATCAATGAACTGAGCCCAGAATCGAGCGTTGGCTCTCTGGTAAGGATCTTGAGGCAAGATGGGGTTGTTCTTCCATGTCTCGTCGATATATTCAAGAATAACAAGTGATTCAGCTATTGGCTTTCCTTTATGAACAAGCACAGGGACTTTCTT
>JANZXR010000004.1:33407885-33423886 GCA_027575705.1 Erythroxylum echinodendron | reverse complement strand
GAAATCTACCCTTCAATTCCTATTATTAACCCACCGAAATATCCTAAACACCCAATCTCTAAGCTGTCCTACATCACTTCCCCTATAGGAATTGCTTCATCAGTTTTTCAATGGTTTTAATAAGGCCTTCGGATCAAAAAATGTAGGAACACCAGACTGTTTGCATCGATAGAGTAACCGACTTCAGTAGTTGAAGTTTCCCTCCATAGGAAAGAGCTATATTAGTCCATGACCCCAATCTTTCCTGAATCTTTTCTATTAATGGGAGGCGTTCACAAAACCTTAACCTCTTGGATGATATAGGAATACCCAGATAAAGAAGAGGAGGATCCTTGGTTTCCATTCCCGTAGCTTGAGTCAATACATTAGCAACATAAGAAGTGCTTTTGGAGAGAATTATGTAGCTCTTTTGTAAGTTGATGCTCAATCCCGACATTTCTTTGAAACTGTTGAGAGTATCCATCAGCAAATTGACTGAGTATACATTGGCCTTGCTTAGGAGAAGTAAATCATCTTCAAAACATAAACTTGTTAGGGAAAATTTCGTACATTTTGCATGATATCTGAATCTGGAATCCCTAGAAGTATTGTGCTTCAACATTTGCGTTAGGACCTCCATACAAATTAGGAATAGGTAAGGGGATAAAGGGTCCCCTTATCTAAGTCCCTTTTTGCCCTTAAATGTCTCCGAGGGGCTCCCATTTATCAAAATTCTGTAAGAAACAGTAGTAATACACTCCTAAATCCACTTGGTGAATTTTTGGGGAAAATTCATATTTTCCATTGTTTGTATCAAGAAACTCCAGCTCACATTGTCGAATGCTTTCTGTAGGTCAACTTTAATTGTGCAATTCTGAGGACTTTTGCTTCGATTATACCCTTTCAATAGCTCTTGGGCTAATAGTATTGTCTCCAATATCCCTACCATTCATAAAATCTCCTTGATTCTCACTGATGATTAGGTGTAGAACCTCCTTCAATCTATTTGCTAGAATCTTAGCAATTATCTTATAGAGGAAATTGATGCAAAAAGTAGGTCTGTAGTCACTCCAGGAATTTGGGTTTGATTTTTTATGGATTAAGCATAGGAATGTCTTATTTATCTCCTTGAGCAGTGTTCCTTGGAAGAAAAACTCATGCATTGCCTCCCTAAGAAGCCCTCCCACTTTGTTCCAAGTTTTTTGATACAAAACTCTATTCAAACCATCAGGCCCTGGTGCCTTAGAACCATTCATATTGAAGACCACCCCTTCAATTTCTTGGTCAAGAATATTAAGCGACCATTTCATCATAATAGCTTAAGCTGTTGTGTGAGGCCAACTTAATTAGTTTTATATATTCTCTAACACACCCCGTCAAGTGAAAGCCCTTTGGGCTTGAAACTTGCATAGGCCTATTTTACCTTGTGCTTAATTTTATAGGTGGAACTCACGACCACTTGATCATAGAGGCTCTGATACCATATTAAGCGACCATTTCATCATAATAGTTTAAGCTATTGTGTGAGGCCAACTTAATTAGTTTTATATATTCTCTAACAAAGAACTGGTCTAGTTAACCAAGTAGTCTCCTGTTCTTGAAGCCTTACAGGTATAATCTGCCTTATAATAGCTCCAGCCCCACAAAGGGAGACTTCTGACCCTAATAGGTTTGTGTAAAACCTCAGTGCTTCCTTGACAATGCCTTCTTGGCCAAATACATCTTCTCCTACTTTAGTTTTAATAGAGACGATTCTATTGACATTCTTCCTAGCTAATACTGTGTTGAAGAAGAATTTAGTACTCCTTTCCCCATCCTTGATCCAGTTAACCCCGGCACTCTGCTTCAATAAAGAATAATGGTTATCCACCACTTGCAAATAGTTCTTGAGTGCTGCTTTTTTAGCTGTAGCTAGGATTTCATCTGTTGGGTTTACAGCCAAAGCTTGTTTTATGTCTGGAAGTTTATCTCTAGCTATTTCTATCTCCTTGGGAATATTCCGGTCACTCATTAGGTTCAAGGACTTCAATTCCTTTTTGATTGATTTGAGCTTTTGGAGGCAAATATACTGATTAGTACCATAAAATTCGAACTCCAGTTTCTTCATTATAGCTTCCTGGTAGCCCTCCATATTTATCAGAAAGTTGTGAAATCTGAAAGGATGAAAGATTCTGGTAGAAGAAAACAAATTACCGATCCTCATAGGGGTGTGATCTGAAATTCCAGGATCTATAAATTTAACTGAACTATCTGAGAAAGTATTCAACCAATCCACATTAACCATTACCCTATCCAACTTTTTACGGATGTGTCACGTAGAGCTTTGTTTATTAGTCCATGTGAACCAATGTCCTTCGAATTTTAGATCAGTCTCCTGCATGCAATCAAACATGTCAGAAGAATAATTGTGTAGATTACAATTTCCTTCCGCTTCCGATCTGTATAGAGTGGTATTGAAGTCACCACATCCTAGCCATGGAGCATTAACTGACGCCTTAATTCTACGTAGAGAATTCGAAATTTCGGTTCTTTGGAACAATGTGTTAAACCCGTAGACAAAAATAGCTAGATCTTTGGAATTTTCCAGTTTAAAAAATAGTTCAACATGGATAAATTGTTGATTAAAATTCCTGTGCCTTCTCTTCCAAAACTTCACCATCATAAGCAATAATAATTATGCCGTAGGCATGCTATTGATGGTTTGTGATAAACTGCCATTTGCTGCCCAAGCAACCTAGCTTATTCATGTTACCCTCTCTAATTTTAGTTTCCAGAAGACAAAAGACTAATAGTTTTTCCCTTAGAATAAAATCCCTTTACACATTGAGCTTAGAAGGGTTATTTATTTCACGAACATTCCAGACAATTAGTGACGTAGGAGATTATTTTTCCCTTTGGAGCCTTTCCTACTGCTGTTACTTTTCCTAGAGACCACCTGATCAAAATGCTCCTCTTTCTCATTCTGAATGTCATCTTTCTGTGGTCTTTGCTCATTTTGTAAGGAATCTTGAACTTCTCCACTTTGAATAGTACCTCTTGGTTCCGGTAGGTTCTCCCCCTTATCCACCGTTAAGTTATTTTGCGCATTTTCTGTAAGTGGAGTTACTTTTCCCTGCTGGACTGCCTCGTGTCTGGTTTCCTCACGATCTTTTTCACCACTTATAAGAAGAGTATGAACTTCCTGTTCTGGGACAATATTTTCAGCTACCTGTTCTACTTCCTCCTTGCCCTTCGTGTCATCCTCCGTGTTCTGTTCTAATCCCATCACCTCCCAATAATCTTCTTTAGTAAATATTTTCCCTATTGTTTTCTATTCTTTTCCTTGAGCTTTTAGGAAAGGTTTCCAACACTTTATCTTCTCGAAGTGAATGTTCGATAGCGAGCCTCAGGATAGGGATATTATTCTTTATTTCTTTAGAAATATCCATACACATAGACAAGCAAACCGACCCTTTTCTTTAATGCCGTATTCTCATCTTATGTTTTACTAGTTTAACTTTCAGTCTATTTTTTAAAAACATTGATACAAAGGGTGTGAGAAAACATTGATACAAAGGGTGTGAGGTTCAGAAAAATAATGAAGTTGGAAGATAAAATATAGCAAGTATTAGAAATGACAATGGCCGGAATGGGCCTGGACATAGGCTGCAGATCCCTAGCTTTGCCCATGGCTAGACGGGCACAAGGTGGCCTATCTCGGCTTGGCTCATTTTATCAAATTATTTTAAAAATTCGAAAGTTTGAGTAGTTTGTCAGTCGACTGAAGTAACTTGAGCACAACCTCGTCAGTCACTCATAACAGATCAAAAACGACCGGATAGTTTATTAGCAAAGAGATTTTGACCCGATAGTTTATTAGCAAAGAGAAGTAACTTTGAGCACAACCTCGTCACAAACATAAGTTTTACGAGGAACTCGTTTTGTTTTCTGTTCTTAGTACTTCCATGATCCAGAACTGAAGCGAGCACGAAAAAACTCCACCAACTTCTCTTTGTTAGGAAGGTGTTTCTTGACGGTGGTGCAACTAACGAACTCATCAATCCACTTCCACAGAACTGGGAACTTCTCCTTCGTCACCAATTCGACACCTGCGGCTACTTCAATCACATCAACCATCCAATGGGCTATGAAGTTCCCACTCAGGTCCACGAGTCCGATGCTCTCTCCTCCGAAAAACTTCTTGCTCTTTAGCTCGTTTTCGAGGAGTTTCAGGTTCTGACATGCCTCTTCCATGGCCTTTTCCCGTTCTTCCCCTTTGCCCCAAGCAGCTTGCCAAAGAGCAGAGTTGCACTATACGGGCCATGACAAAGAAACTTGTTCATATGAAGCAGTTCATATGTTTATATCTATATATATATATTTGAAATACTTTTAAATCTTTAAAATTATTACTTTTTAATGATATCTTTTTTTTAATTAGTTAAATCACAAGAAAATCCTCTGTTATTTACCTATATATGATAAAAAGAATAGCAGAAAGGGCAATATTATTTTACCTTCTCATCAATGAACTTAGCCCAGAATCGAGCGTTGGCTCTCTGGTAAGGATCTTGAGGCAAGATGGGGTTGTTCTTCCAAGTCTCGTCGATATATTCAAGAATAACAAGTGATTCAGCTATTGGCTTTCCTTTATGAACAAGCACAGGGACTTTCTTGTGCACAGGGTTGTATTTCAGCAGCAGTTCACTTTTGTTTGCCAGATCTTCTTCTACGTATTCATATTCTACTCCTTTCAGTTCAAGAGCCACTTGGATCCTCCGAACGAAAGGGCTTGCCCACATCCCAAAAAGCTTCACTTCAGCCATAGTCAAAGCTGCTTGCTGACTTCTCTTGGTGCTTATGCAGAAGCTGAAGCCTCCTTATAGATTAAAAAAGGTTGAGATTCCTTGGCAGACAAGAATGGGATTTAGTGCTTTTGGTCAGTGACAGTCGTTGGAAAGTTAGAACATGTTCATTTTGAGTTATTAGAATAATGAAACTTCGTCAGGAATCCGATAAATTCATTGGAAAAGTTCAAACTTTCAGATCTGAGATATCCGAGATATCAATTATTTATTGTGGATTGTGGTGCCAAAGTTAGACAAGTTCTGCAAACGCATGGCAGGACGTCATCAAAATCTTGACTTTAATGTTCATTTTGGGTTACTAGATTGATGAAACTTCGTCAGGGACGTATTAAATTCATTGGAAAAGTTCAATGTTTCAGAACTGAGATGCCCGAGAAATCACTTATTTATTGTAGGGCCAAAAACTAGATAAGCTCTGAAAACGGATGGCAGGACGTCATCTAAATCCTGACTTTAGTGCATCCCTTGCAAGTTCTGGCCCTGTTAGTCAACCATAAGTAAGCATGGGACCGGCAAAGGTCACGACTCGAGACTGGCCTGATCGGATACTCACTGGTAAGATCAAATTTGAATATTCAGCTCGAAACTACATTATTTTGGATGCTTATATAAGTCTGTCTGATGGGATATTAATTAATAAAATAAATAAAATGTATTGAAACAAAGTATAACGGTTTGTAATAGAATAGAACGTAACATAATGAAAAGTTTTTTTAAGAGGGATGGAAGTATTCATAATATAATGTAGTGAACCCTTATTTAGAAAATGGATGAAATGAAATGTATTGTATAATAAATGACTATTATACTCTTAATATTAAAATGGTTGTTGCAAGATGTTTACCGCAACAACCATTTTCTATTTTAAAATGATAAAATTTTTGATAAAGTTTTATTATTTTAATATTAATTATATACAATGTATTATTAATTATTTAATAAGTTTTACCCTATTATATTTGATTTATATTTAAATTTTTTTATTTATATAGAAATATATAAAAAAAATTAAAGAATAATTTTTTTATATTTTTTATTTTTCATTAATAAAATTTTATTAAAAATTTTATTTTTATTAATTACATACAATTTTTTTATTAATAATATAAAAATATTATTGAAGGTAATAAACTTGTGGACCATAATAAATAAGTTGGGAAAAAGGGGGTTAGGGTTAGAAGAAATAATTTATATTAAGAAAAATTATTGAGGGTATATTGGGTAGTATGTATTTTTTAGTTTACGATCCATTCTAAACCTCCTAAATTAGAGGTTTCTTATTTTCACTGTTTAGGATGGAATGTAATGTAACATGAAAATCTTCGCTTTCATCCCATTCTGTTTCATTCCATTATGAAACTCTCAATCAAACGATAGAAGTGTGTTACGTTCCATCTCATTCCATTGCTAACCCCTCAACCACAGGGCCTAAGTTAATAACATTTTAATACAAAACTGATGTCATTTTGACCTGGGATCAAGTCATTTAGGGTGTGTTTGATTCACTCGAAGAATAGTAATAAGAATTATAATGAAGATAGTGAAAAATGAAAATAAATATAGCTTCTATTCTTCACTATATTGAAGGGTATGAAATATTACCCCAAAAAGAGATATGAAAATAATGTTCATCTAATCATAATATATTACCAACTATCTTTTTTATTTTTTTCCTATTTCTTTCTTCTCATACCAACTAACCAAGCATCTCCTTAGAATTGTTGGATCCAACATCGGATTGACCTCAACTTGTTAATCAAATTTGGTTTGTTAACTTCGATCAGATTGATGAGCCTAAACCTAATTATCATGCCTAACAATAAGACATTTTCACACAACAATTAAAGAAAGTTGAATCTTAGTTAAGAATGAAAATTTGGGAAATTAAATCTAAATTAATTGAGTTTCATTTCGAATTCAAATTTAAAAGGGTCAACTCGAATGATTTAAACTGATTTAAAGCAACGTTGTTTTGTTTATATTTAATAAAATAATATCATTTAAAATCCAAACGATAACTTCATAGTTAATTAATATTCAAAACAGCTTGAGTGACATCTTACAAGAGATATTGTAGATTAATCACTCCAAACACAATAAAGAAGTGTACGTAGTTGCAATTGCAACATGTACTCAAGCGATTTGGAAGGAGAAGCTTAGCTTCTCTTCCTAAACTCACAATTGCAAGCATAAGAGAGTAGTTGATTGTTACTCAAATGCAGACGAAATGTAGTAGGCGACTAGTGGTTTCTTTGAGACTTTAATCAATTTCCAAAATTCCAGGAAAGGGAGCATAATCCTAATTTTGGTTTCCTACTCTAGGGTACCTAAAAATAAAAAGAGGAACATCAGTAACCTATAACTCCTAATCTTATAGCAATTCATAGATGCAGAATACAACTTGCTTGAAAGTTACTAAAGGGCAATCAATCAAAAGTCTTATATTGGAGTACTTACCTAAAAGGCTGCCCATAAACTACGTTCTATCCACTGATCTCTAGAATCTATCTGGTTATCAGACCTCACATTAGGATCGTATAGGAATATCAAGAAATTTTAAATTAGGTTTAGTACTCACCTTTTGGTATCGATCTTTTAAGACGTCACAGAACTTTGAATCATGAACTCTTATGATAAAGAAGATGAAGATGTCTGCCTCTAAATAGCAACTCAACTTCTGGCTGTTCCACCAGTTAGGGGTCGAAGAAATCCCTTGTTGTTTCTAACAAAAATAGACAGACTGTTGATTGTTACGAAAATATGACTAAAGTACGACAGAAGGAAGAAGAAGACAAGAAACGAAGTATAAGATTATGTATCAATAAATAAGCAAAATGCAGCGTAAGTGACAACGACCTTAACGGAAGAACTCACATGATGTGTCTATATTCTTCTACATACTGTATGAAATAGCCGTTGTAACATATTTAGAAATCAATGAAAAATCAAGAGTAAATGTTTAATTCCCTTCTCTCTTTCTAAATTCTCTTCTCTATCTCTGAAATTATTGTGTGAGTGATACAAGAGGGTGTGTGAGTTGGAAAATTCATAACATCTAGGATCAGAGAAAATGTTCCTCGATAAGTCGAATGGCAAAAGGCACACGCGAACCTGAAGTTCATCGTTTAGAGGAAGGCATGAGAAATCTTTTGGAGGCTTAACTGCGACATGAGCCAGAGATTAGTGACATTAAATCCATGTTTCAACAGCTTATGTGAAAAATGGACAAGGAAGAAATTGAAAGTTCTGTGTGAAAAGTCTTGGAGATGGAGGACATTATACAGTAACAAAATCGATTTCCCAATGTTCCACTGTACAGGGGTAAGAAGCCAGAGTTACCGATGTGAACAATTTTTTACAATGGACCAAACACCGGAAGAAATGAAGATAAGAATGGCTTCCCTTCACATGAAAGGGATCGTGCAAGAATGGTACCAGTTGACAATCCGAAATCGTAAGGAAGTGAACCCGATGAAGTAGGAAGAATTTATAACTCTGTTACGATAGTGATTCAATGAGAACATCTTTGAGGACCCCATAGGGGATCTAAAAGAGCTAAGAAAAGACAGGTACCCAAATAAACTCTCACTGTCAGAAGATTACTTAGTGGGGTTCTTTTTAAAAGGACTCAAATTAGAGCTGGGACTCACCATGAAAATGATGGATCATTAGACGTTACATCAGGCTTAAATACATGGGCATGTAACCAAGAAGCGATTGTGGCAGCTAGTATTTCGGTTTACTTCGGGAAGGGAGTTAAAGCTGGAAGCGTAGGAGGAGGAATAAACACGTATAAAGGGGCCAGTTATACGACAACTTTATCCAAACCGCAAATAGAGGAAGGGTTGTTACCTACACTAGGGAGTCAAAGCAGCGTTAACAAAACCAACAATTACAGAGGTTATTGAGGCAGTAGAACAACAAGCAGCAAGGAGTTTGGCGAAGGGCTAAGAGGTTGTGCTTCTAATGTGATGAAAAATACTCTCTAGGACATCATTGCAAGAAGAAACAATTTCAATTATATAAGGTAGAAGATGAAGAACCGGAGGAAGAAGAATCTGGGAGTGAAGAGCCTAAAGATAGAGCTCCCTTCAATCCTAATATTTCATTAAAAGCAATATGGGGCTTAAAGGATCAGACATACTGCAAACAATTGATGATCATGGGAAGTCATCAGATGAAACCTCTACATATCCTTATAGATAATGGGAGTACCCACAATTTCCTAGTTGAAAAGATGATTTGCAAAGGGAATGAAGAGGTAATTATCGTAGACGTCGTAAGTATTACTGTTGGTGGAGGTTTAAATCTAGACTGCAGACAAGCATGCACGAATTTCGTGTGAAAAATGCAAGGGTTGCAGTTCTCTACAGAGACGTTGATCATTAAGCTAGGAAGTTGTGATATGGTGTTGGGCAATGGTTGGCCACCCTTAACGATGTGCTGTGCAATTTTAAAAGACGCATTATAGAATTTCAATGGGAGGGCAAGGCAGTAAGACTAATGGGAAATCCAGAAGTACAGGCAAGGGAAGTGTCTGGTAAGAACCTTCACAAATTGATTAGAAATTCTATCCAAAGTGCTCTGTTCATTTTGCATTTAGTAGACCCTATAGAGATTCACATGCAACAGGTGAGAATAAATGACGATGTCCAGACCAGAGATGAGATATAAGGACTGTTAGCAGAATTCGGTGATGTATTTTTAGAACTAAAGCAATTACCACTAAAAAGAGCATGTGACCATGCCATTCATCTCAAGCAATAGGTGGAGACTGTAAACATCAGACATTATCGCTATTTAGGGGAACAGAAGGATGCTATAGAAAAGTCAGTGTAAGAATTGTAGGTGTAAGGTTTTATTCGGAAGAGCGTTAGTCCTTATGCGTCACCAGTCATCCTTGTGAAAATGAAGGACAACACCTGGAGAATGTGTATTGACTACCGCGAGTTAAACAAGCACATTATCAAGAGTAAGTTCCCTATTCCATTGATAGAAGAGTTGCTGAAAGAACTGAAGGGATAGAGTTGGTATTTGAAGCTGGACTTAAGGTCTAGGTACCACTATATCCGAATGAAGGAGGAAGACATACAGAAAACTACATTCTGAACTCACGAAGGCTAGTTTGAATTTTGGGTGATGCCCTTCGGCGTCACGAACGCTCCCTCCACTTTTCAGAGCCTTATGAATGAAATATTTAAGCCTTTTCTATGTGAATTTTTGCTTGTCTTCTTTGATGACCTTCTTATTTACAATGCCAACTTCCAACAACATTTGTAGCACTTGCGTCAGCTCTTGGAAGTTTTGCAACAGCAGTAATTGTTTATCAGAGAAAGCAAGTGAACATTTGGAGCAAGACAGGTGGATTACCTAGGGCATTCTATTTCAGAGAAGGGTTTGTCCATTGACAATAGAAAAATAGAAACAATTCAGCAATGGCCACAACTGCACTTCTTGAAGGAGCTCTAGGGGTTTCTCGGACTGACAGGATACTACAGGAGATTTATTAAGCATTATGGAATTATAGCAAAGCCACTTAATGAATTATTGAAGAAGCAGGAGGCGGGGATTTGGGAGTGGAAAGAGGAATAACAAAAAGCTTTTGAACAGCTGAAGGAAAAATTGGTGGCAGCACTAGTGTAGGCGCAACCAGACTTCGCTAAACCTTTCATAATTGAGGCAAATGCTTGTGATAAGGGAATTGGAATTGTACTTCAAGATGAAGGACGTCCCATAGCATATATGATTAAGGCTCTGGCTTCTAAGCACCAAGGGTTTCCCACTTACGAAAAGTATTCCTCACCATCATCAAAGTTGTAAAGCAATGGCATCACTACTTAAATGGCAGATTCTATCAGGTACAAGCAGACCATAGACCATAGGAGCTTAAAGTATCTTTTGGAGCAACGCATCTCAAAATCATTTCAACAATTGGCTTCTCAAATTGATGGGCTACGATTTTGAAGTAACCTATAGGAGTGGAAAAGAAAATTTAGCAACAGATTCATTATCTTGAATCTGAAGCCTCCAGCTGCTAACATTGTTAGTATCACATATACAAGCAACACTTCTGGAAGAAATTCGTGAAGGATGGGAGAAGGACACTACTATAAGGGACATCATAAAAAAAATTAGAAGTACAAGAAATGTCTTCGGGTAACTGCGAATGAAGGAATGGAATGTTAAGGTGGAAGGGAAGAATTGTTGTTAGTTGCGATAAGGAGCTTCAGAAGAAAACATAGCAATGGCTCATAATAGTCCTCAAGGTGGACATTTGGGGTGACAGCAACAATAAAAAAAATACAAGGTCTTTTTCACTGGAAGTAGATGGCAAGGATGTTAGAAATCATGTAAAAAATTGTGTAACATGCCAACGGAGCAAGTATGATCATGTGGCATATCTGGGCTTATGCGACATATATGGCTTACTCCAACCCCTACTAGTACTTGAAAGATGTTGGAGAGAAATTACCATGGATTTCATGTAAGGATTACCACCTTCTAGAGGAAAGTCTTCCATCTTTGTTGTAGTAGACAGATTCAGCAAGTATGCACATTTTGTGGCCATCAATCACCCATACACAACACAAGATGTTGCACAAGTGTTCATGGACCATGTACTCAAATTAATTGCATGAGATGCCAGAAAAAATATTCAGTGTTAGGGACCCTCTCTTTTTAAGCAGATTTTGACGAGAGATGTTCAGATTGTAGAATGTGAAGCTACAATTACCCACAGCTTACCATCCACAGACGGATGGATAGTCAGAAGCAGTAAACAAGACACTAGAAACGTATCTGAGATGCTTCTATTGTGACACACCACAAAAATGGACGAGCTGGTTAAAATCAACCGAATGGTGATACAATACCACACACCATACTGCCATAAACACTACACCCTTCGAAGTTCTCTATAGTTATACACCACCACTGTATATGCCTTATGTAGCTTGAGATTCGAGAGACGTTTGGATTTGAAAAGTTTTGAAAAGCTTGCTCATATGGCTCAATTAGCATGAATTTGAGTTGGTTGTCTAAAACAATAAAATTTTGAATAAAATTTTCAAAATAATGTTATTTTGATCTTAAATATTTTTAATTTAAAAGTAAAACAACATCGTTTTGGCTAAACTTATTGAAAATGATATCATTTTGATTAGGTGATCGCGTTATTCAAACTTTTTGGGTCAAGTCTCAGTATGAGCTGTATATTAGGTTCGATCTCAACCCAAAACTTGATCAAATCAAATTGGGCAAGCCAAATCTAGGCATTACTATCATCCCAAATTTGTAGTTGATTATTCAATAAAATTATGATATTTTATGAGTCAATTCAAGTCAAAACTATTTTGTTTTAAGAATGACTTCGATCAAATAAGATTTGTTAACTAGAATCTAATCGAATTTAAAATATTTTGATCAATTTACTCATGCTAGATTCAACTAATCCTTCCAAATTTAAGAGCGATTAACTCAAACTTTATCTACCAACTTTAAACTGAGTCCCATAAGATAGCATCATCTCTACAACTACAAAACCTGAAATTGAATTTTTGATAATTCCATTGGAGCCATCTTACTTACAATGTTGAATAAGAAGATGGAATGAGAGTTCAAATTCAAACATATTTAGAAATAGTAGCGTCCCTTATTAACTTCTTTCACGATTTGTTCAAAACCAGCATTCATACCAAGAACTAGTAATTATAGCCCAAGAAGCTTATAAGCAACGACTCTCTACTTGTACCAATTCATCAAGCAAAACAATTCATAGTAATATTGTTAACAATTCATTAAACAAAATAATTCATCGTATTATTGTTAAAATTAAAAATATAATTATATTGATATAATTGTTCAAATAATTTAACAATTTAACTCAAAATAGATTATTAGTATTGAGTAATATTCTATATCAATAAAATACACAAAAAAAGCTATCTAATATATATCAACAAAATAATATTTAAAATTATATCAACAAAGTAATATAAAAACGATTATTATATTATATCTAATTTTTTCGTAATATATCGAGTTAAATTATACAAAAATGTAATAAAAATAATTGAAATTAAAAACATTGTATATAAAAAAATAAAATATCATTAAATTTAATAATTTATAAGATGTTAATTACAATTTCAAAAATACTTATATACAAAATAAAAAATACAAATATTAATGACTAAGACTATAGATGACTTCGTATCCACCTTGAACATGGAGGATCATTTTCATACTTTGAAAAACTTGGTAACTCTATGCTTTGCAATTGCCATGCTTGAAGTCAGACCAGGGGATTCAATCACAACAAGGTTGACAAGATCAGGCAGACAATGAGTATCCTCTCCCTACACAACAGGTTCCATGGATCCAACCATTGTCATTATCTAACAATGGTGAATGACCATTGTCATTATCTAAAATTGGTGAATGATTAAAATGGAAACAGAAACTTCAAACCACATAATATTGAAGCGCAACATTTGGATGGTTTTATGTACGGCATGAAACATACTTGATATATATGTACATGTACATATAGTAGAGAGTGTGGTTAAGCAAGAGAAAGAAGACTGGAATTAATTACTGTAACAAAATTAATAGGATGCCACTAAATGAGCCGGAAGCAAGTGTGATCAAAGTGGAAAATGAAGAAAACATGTTAGCTCATAAATAAAAAGATGTAGAACATCTTCTTTAATATTTATATATGTAATCCAGACACATGTATTCAAACAACGTTTTTTGATAGAAAAGTTACAGAGGCATAATGCATGTATCCATCATATCATATCGGGTTTCTTTTTCCTGTTGTTATGTATGCAGTCTTTTTCGTCAAATAACTCCTAAAGAAACAAATTATATGGAAAAAACAAACAAAAAAAGTGAACTAGAACACTTCATCCCTAAGGTTCATTTAATATTAATCTCTAAAAGAACTTTTATTGAAACCTTGATGGGCAGTACTCAATCAATCTTCATATTTGATTTTAAGCTTCAATAAACCCATTTTGGACGCACCACCCATCTCACCATCTTCATTATTACGACAACACATATTCACCATCAAGAAAACCAGAATACACACGACTTGACACAAAAATCAACAAGAAACAACACCCAAATACAGTAACATCATTTTAGAAGAAAAACTAGAGTGCAAAGGATGGAACACATACCTTAACCGACGACGATGAAGATGGCAAGCGATGGAAGAAGATGACAATGATGATAGAAGACAAAAGGAGAGGACAAAACATAGAGGAAGACTACCGTAGAAGAAAAAGAATGAAGAGTTTTCATTTAAAATGAAACGAAAATAACTTTCGTTTAATTTTAAAATGTTCGACATTTAGTGATGATTTCAAAAAACATCGCCAAATGTTCATAAATTGGTGATGATTTCAAAAAACTTTGCTAAACGTTCTGTTTTTGCAACAAATTTTCAAATCGTCATCAAATGTTCGATATTTGACGACAAAATCTTTAAACTTTCTCAAAATGTCGCTCCTTTTGAGATGATTAGTAAAACATGACAAAAGGTTGAACGTAAGGCGACGAATTTGAAAATTGTCACAAAAAGCTGACTTTTAGCAACAATTTTCAAATCATTGCCAACAAAAACGTAGTTAAAAATGTCTTTTGTTGTAGTGAAAGTTCATCCCTAAAAATTTTTAATCGGTCAATTTTTTGTTTGATTTTTAACTTTTATTACTTTAATAATTATTGTTGTTAAAAATCGATAAAGTTTATTAATTCTTTGTAAATTTTATCAAATTAATCGATTTTTATAAACTAACATAAATAAATTAATTTTATTTAATAGTCTTTTTTAATTAAACTTTAAATTAAGGATAGTCTGGTTCAATCTTATTTTAAATACTTCAATTTGAATCTTAATCTCTTCTCTGGCAAGTACAAAGAATTATTAAAATAAGTAGACAGTGTTGCTTTATGACTGGTTTTGGTCGTTATTTTTCAGTTGAATGTTCAAAAACGATCGATTAGTTTATTAGCAAAGTAAAGTGACTTTGAGCGCAACCTCATCACAAACATAAGTTTACAAGGAACTCGTTTTGCTTTCTGTTCTAGTACATCCATGATCCAGAACTGAAGCGATCACGAAGAAACTCCACCGACTTCTCTTTGTTAGGAAGGTTCTTCTTAACGGTGGGGCAACTAACAAACTCATGATTCCAGTTCCACAGAACTGGGAACTTCTCCTTCGTCACCAACTCAATTCCTGCAGCTTCTTGAATCACATCAACCCACCAATAGGCTATGAGTTCCCAGTCAGGTCCACCAGCCCGATGCTCTCTCCTCCAAAAAAACTTCTTGTTCTTTAGCTCGTTTTCGAGGATTTTCAGGTTCTGACATGCCTCTTCCATGGCCTTTTCTCGTTCTTCGCCTTTGATCCAAGCAGTTGCCTAAGAGCAGCACCGCACTACGGACCATGACAATGAAACTTGTTCATACGAAGCAGTTCGTATGTATATACGTAAAAGGGCAAGAGATTAATACTCTAAGCTCATTAAAATAATTTTAAATATTTAAAATCATTGAAAATAACTCTTTTTTAATATGATTTATTTAAAATTAATATAAAATATACATAATATAATCAAATATTGTTAATATATCAACCGTACTAAATCCTTCAATTCAACCCAAATTAATAAATTTGATAATGTGTTATAATTATCTTAATTTATTAGTCAGTTTAATTGGATTAATTTAAATTTAAAAATTAAATTGAGTTAAGTCATCGTGTAAAAATAACATTTGATAAGTCGATGTACTTGTTAGTTGTTATTTTTTAATAAAAGTTTAAAAGAAATATTTTTCAAAAAAATTAAAAATTATAAAAATTCCAAAATTTTAAAATTTAGATAATTTTATGAAAGAAAATATTGTGATAATATTTAGAATAATAATTATTACTTTATAATAATATCCTTTTTCCAAAAAGTAAGTTAAATCACAAAAAATTCTTATTTATTTACCTATATAATAAAAAGAATAGAGGAAAGGACATTACTGTTATACCTTCTCATCAACGAACTTAGCCCAGAATCGAGCGTTGGCTCTCTGAGGCAAGATGGGGTTGTTCTTCCAAGTCTCGTCGATATATTCAAGAATAACAAGTGATTCAGCTATTGGCTTTCC
>JANZXR010000004.1:33377899-33393219 GCA_027575705.1 Erythroxylum echinodendron | reverse complement strand
TTAACTGCTATTTTCTTCTTTTTTGAACTTAAGAATAAAGTTACAAATATTTTTGTCTTAAAAACCTATTTAGGTAAAACCATTTTTTTTATATACAGGAATGAAAACAAGGCTGTGAGGGATATGTGCTGTATAATGGTCCAAGATCAATTTTAATTTTCACAACCCCAAACTTAACGGAGAGTTTGTGTACTGAAAGCTGTTTTATCAGCTGAACAATCAGTATGTTGTCAAACAACAATACAATCCTTTGAACACATTGTACTTCTATCCCTCAGAGCCTTGTTCACATTCCCATTAGAAATTAAATATGGTACTACTCTGACTATATGACATTGCAAAATGTATGCATACATAAACAAGCCTAAAACTACTTGGTTTTGAGATGAAATCAGTACTAAAGCAGGTTAAGTGTTACTAAGATCTAATGCCCGTTTCCCGTTTTGCTCCTTGTCTTGCATGATTTTGTACATAGCAGGAGAATATACACCCGACAGTGTCAGCAGGTACCTGTATTTTTGTACCCTACCACCATTGCGCAATTTACTCCAATGCCCTTGAGATACAGGTATATCTTCCAAGCAGTCTGTGGATCTCCTGGTTTACTGACGTTGGAGCCAAAGACAAGCAAACCCTTTTTCTGTTATCATCTTCCTGTCACTCTGCAACTACTCTGAGAGCCAACAGAACTTCAGATTTTGTCATTCTCTGCCTCTTTGTTTCTTCTGCTATCTATCTGGGTCTCATTACTCACCAGATCCAGGAAAGCTAATGTTGCCAATAATCATATAAATGAATGCAATCACAAGCAATACAGCCACCATTAAGATAAATAACGATAATGATTTGGATACTATTCCTGTTACTAGATATGTTTGTTCTAGTGCAAGTATTGGTAAAGTGTACTAATTGTTAGCTTTCTCCTCTCACAAGCTACAAATAAAGTGTAAGTGAAGACAAATTCAAGTGTCATATCAGTAAATTTTGGCATTGAATTTTTACCATTCATGTAAATGAAGAGGGGCAGAGTAGTCCTTTTCAA
Source organism: Erythroxylum echinodendron (assembly GCA_027575705.1). Taxonomy (NCBI): domain Eukaryota; kingdom Viridiplantae; phylum Streptophyta; class Magnoliopsida; order Malpighiales; family Erythroxylaceae; genus Erythroxylum; species Erythroxylum echinodendron. The sequence goes on along the minus strand of JANZXR010000004.1, from coordinate 33,392,177 downwards.
TCGAAAACCTAGGATGCCTTGGTATGTAATAAGAATGATTAAGGATAAGAAAGGAATACAATGTTAGGAGATGAGTGGTTTACACGAATTCCATGATCTTTTTATCATTTAGGAGCCTTGTTTAAGCAAAAACTGAAGCAGAAAAACCAAGCAAGAGCCTCTAAGCTTTTCTTGATTGTTTCCTTAAAATGAGCTTGAATTAATGAGGTCATCAAGAGGAGCCTTTCTGTGTCACTTTCACGTCATGTGCCTCAGCAAGTTTCAGTAATCATGGCTAAGAATATGAGGGCCTCTTTAACAGGTTAAAAAGAAAACTACATTTATCTATCTTTCTTCACTCTTTGCCCCACAGGAGTGGACAATGGTTGAGGCCTTATGGATAGAGCTTTCACCCTTCGGAAAGAAATAGAGACAACCCAACAACAAGGAGGACAACTACATTGCTTGTTCAAGCTTCCTGTGCCCCGAGTAAAGGTTAGGACTTCCAATACCCCCAACACATTTGCTTTATGGGGTTTGTGGGTCTCGAAATCTCTGCGATACTTGCGTGACAAAGCTCGTTTGCCAAATGGGTTGCGCTTGAAAGGGTTGGAATTTCATGGTATGGTAGTGAACAACTCTGTTTTTCATGACTCGCCTGGGTTCCTGGAAGAAGAGGTTGAGGTGGAGAACTTGATGGAGAGCACTGATGCAATTACTGACCAGAAAGATGCAAGCTTTGATCATAATGTAGGTGAAATGCAGACTTCTGGGGACTTGATTGAAGAGAAGGGTAGAGAAAGCAGTTCAAGCTCTGATATTTTGACATCTGAAGCTACAGTGCGCGAGGAACATAGTCATAGTAGCTCCGAGGAGGACTCATCTTCGCCTCCTTCATTGGGTTGGCCTATTCAGAAGGAAGAATCTCCTAACTGTACAGGTAAAAACGGTGCAACTAGTAGTGGAGAGAAACCCCATTTGGATGAAATGAAGTTACAGAAACAAGTCTCTTCAATCTCAGGTAATGCTCCTGTTATCTTCTTTGGATGTGTATTTGTGGTTATATGATAAATTGAAACAAAATCTTCATGAGGCACATTGTAGATTGTGTCATAGAGATGGATATGATGAAGGAAAGGTTTGCAAAATTGTTGCTTGGAGAAGATATGTCAGGTTCTGGTAATGGGGTTAGCTCAGCATTGGCTATTTCAAATGCCATCACTAATCTATGTGGTATGCTACTCACCTGGTTCATTCAGCATTCAATGTAGTTTCTTTTTATGCTTCAAGATTGGATTTCAAGTCTATATCCTTTTTTAAATGTCTGTTTCTGTAGCTACTCTATTTGGACAACTGTGGAGATTGGAACCTCTACCACCTGAGAAGAAAGTGATGTGGCGAAGAGAGATGGAATGGCTTATCTGTGTCAGTGAGCATATTGTGGAATTGATACCTTCTTGGCAGACATTTCCAGATGGATCCAAACTTGAGGTAGGCTTGCTTTTCTTTCGGTCTTTTATCTTTGGATTGTGCCTTTGCTTGTGGACTTATGCACTCCTCCTAATGTACTGCTCCGTTTCCTTCACATTCCGATTTCGTTTACCGGAATTCCCAATAAAGTTAACTGCCAGAATTTTAACGAACTCTACCAGGTTGAATGTCCAATCTACATGCAAATTTTGGGCTGTGATAAAGAGATTGATGAAAATTAAGTAGAACCTTCTTGTTGCATTTAAAAGTTCAGTTGCTGTTGCCTGAGATTAAACTCTAATTTCTTTTCAAAACTTGGAAGCAACTACTCATTACATACGAATTGTATCTAAAGTATTTATGGCAAGGATCGGGAGATGATTTAATCCTTTTAAGGATACGATGATCGGATGATTTGCTCAGTTTTCTCACTGCCTTTCTATGCTTTTCTCCAGGTCATGACTTGCAGACCAAGAGCAGATCTTTACATAAATCTTCCAGCTCTGCGCAAATTGGATAACATGCTTCTTGTAAGATGCAGGATAAGTTCGTCAATTCACATAATTTCTACATTTTTATGAAGTCACCGTGGTGTAACACCTTTTTCTTCTTTGGCAGGAAATATTAGACAGTTTTGAGCATAAAGAGTTCTGGTATGTAGACCAAGGGATTCTAGCTCCAGAAGCTGATGGTTCTTCTTCTTTTCGACGATCCCTTCAACGTCAAGAGGAGAAGTGGTGGCTGCCAATGCCTCGAGTCCTTCCTGTTGGTCTTAATGAGAACTCAAGGAAGCATTTGCAACACAAACGGGAATGTACCAACCAAATTCTGAAAGCTGCCATGGCTATCAACAGTGCTACATTAGCTGATATGGAAGTTCCTGAATCCTTTATGGATTCCCTTCCAAAGGTATCAATTGAGGTATTGTATACAAGACGTGATGGAGTAAAAAAGGAACTCTTACTAATGACTTTTTGCTCAAACCTTGGTTTCAGAATGGAAGAGCAAGCTTAGGAGATTTTATCTACCGCTACATTGCTTCGGATCAGTTTTCACCAGAATGTTTACTTGCTTGCCTTGATCTAACTTCTGAGCATCAAGCTATAGAACTTGCCAACAGAGTGGAGGCTTCGATCTATCTGTGGCACAAAAGAACTAACCCGAAGCTTACTAATAGCTCAACTCGCGCCAGTTCAAAGACATCATGGGAATTGGTCAAGGAACTGATGGTTGATGCAGATAAGAGGGAATTGCTTGCTGATCGAGCGGAAAGCCTCCTGATTTGTTTGAAGCAGAAGTTCCCTGGTCTTCCTCAGACAACCTTGGACATGAGCAAAATCCAGTGCAACAAGGTTTATGTTCTTCTGTGGTGAAATAATGCAAAGTTATTGTCATTGAATATCACATTTCCTAAAGCAAATTTATGATCTTAATCAGGATGTTGGGAAATCCATTTTGGAGAGCTACTCGAGGGTGCTGGAGAGCTTGGCTTTCAACATAATTGCTCGTATAGACGACCTGCTGCACGTGGACAATTTGACAAAGCATTCAAACCAATTCTCGTCCATCTCCAATATCAGTGTCATTGCACAAAGAAGTGCTTCCATCCCATATCTGCAACCAACCCCAATCACTCCATTTAAGACAGCATTCACAACACCGAACTTTTCACCAGGCCATCTGGTTAGCCCGGATAAGGGAGGTAGATCGACTTTCGTTGCCAGTGGAAAAATTGCTCAGCAAGGTTCGAATGTGAAAAGGGTTTTGACAGATTATATCAGCACCGATTTTAAAGGAAAAGGATGTGGAGATCCAAATAAGGTGACAGGTAACCCAACTGCAAAAGCATCCATGTCTCCTGATGAAGTTCGATTCAATTTGGAATGCAGGAAAGAAGCAATCAGCTCTATCTCTATCTGCTCACTTCAGGACTTAAAATTAGAGAAATAAGCTTAGGGACACCATTTATAGTACATGTTTTTAGGCAGCATAGTAGGATTTAGTTGCTCCTTGTCATTTGGAGGTTATTAGCATATACTAACAAGACTTCTGTAATGAGAATGAGTTGATTATTTTGTAATGTCATTCTTTCACTCTTCGTTACATCATTTGTCAAACACTACCAAAATCAAAATGTTCTGTTCCTGAGGATGGGGAAAAGAAAATTTCCAACAAATGGGGCATTCCGAGAATTGAACTCGGGACTCTCGCACCCTAAGCGAGAATCATACCACTAGACCAAATGCCCTACGATGGCTTTGTTTTTAAGTCACTGTGGACACCACTTATTTCATACATAAGCAAATCTACAGTGACATATTTGATAACCAGGTATTTTGATTATAAAGTAACAGACAATAGAATGGTAGGGTTCGGTTAGATATAAATTAAGGATGACAATAAGTCAAGTCAAATGTGTCTGATTGATTATTAAGTTCGAGTTTGAATAAAAACGAAATTATTTTGGTTAATCATTCTTTACTCATTAAGTAAAACGAGATGACAACCGTAACTTTTTCTTGGGATACACGTTAGCTTGATTGGAGAAGGTCCTGTGTGTCATTGGAGATTTCTAACATCTGAAGATAAGATTGTATTATAATATATATGATACAGTACAATAATGTATGTACTGTTTTGTTCCAGTGACAGCTCCATTTGATTAGTGAAGAAGAAGACACAACACAAGCACCATAAGAGCTCATTTTTTTACAGCATAAAAAGCTGTCCATTTAAGCTTAGTTTATGTATTCCAAGATCGAAGATTACTTGTACTACTGTGTTTGTGTAAATATAGAAATGGTGGCTTTAATCAAATTGATGTGCCTGGTGGGTATGCTTGTGCTTGTTGTGAGTGTTGTTGAACAAGTGAACGGAGCTGGAGAGTGTGGAAGATCATCAACACCAACACCAGATGATGAAGCAATGAAGCTTGCTCCATGTGCAATGGCTGCTCGGGACCCGAACGCCGATGTGAGCAGCAGTTGCTGCACTCAGGTGAAGAGAATAGGGAAGAACCCGAGCTGTCTCTGTGCCGCAATTCTTTCAAATACCGCCAAGGCTGCAGGATTCAAACCTGCAATCGCCATCACCATTCCCAAAAGATGCAAGATTTCTGATTTTCCTGTGGGGTACAAGTGTTGAGGTCAGTTTATGTCGAGATAGTATAAATAGTTTCATTGCTTCGTGGGTTAAAATACTAACTGTGATTATCGTGATTATGGTTTGATACGCATATATCTACTCCAAATCTCTCATTATTGCCGAAATATTTGACAGCATTATAGTCTAGGACAATATCTGTGTAATTCGAGAAAGAATATGTGTGTATATTTGACCCAGTAATATAGGAACTGATATAGGAAAGCCACTGGTTTATTTTAGGAATAATGAGCTGTTGTAATATGGCATCATTTGTATATTTATACGGGTACGTTCTGATGAATAAACAGAGGGAAAAACATTTCACCATGGTTTTTGCAGCTTACACTGTTCCATAATGGAGTATAAAACTAGTGGAAAGACATGGCTTCCATGGATAGAGCATGAAGTACCTTACAAAGCTTCTCAGTTGTCTGTTCTACTACTAATGTTAATAAAAGCTCTCAGCTTCAATATCATATCCTGAATATAACTTCAAAAACTCTGCAAGTTTCTGTAACAATAACAGACAGGTTCTGACATAACTGAAAATTCCAACTTAAGTGATAGACCAACGTGGGCCACGCAAGACAGATTCATCAGAAGATCAAAATCTGACACGAAAGATATTAAAAATGTGGCTGAAGAATCTTTGTCCTCAGCTTAAGATATCTAAATGTAACAACCAGTCTTTAACCAACCCTTGGCAAGGTATCCTCCCGCAGATTCATTGATAAGGACTTTAAAGGAATTGGTGAGTCAAATTATTGATTAGAAGATAATAAGCCACAAAATTGTTGGTGTTAGGCTCAGGATACGGGACAGTTTGAAGACAAAAGAAGAAGAGCGAACAGATGTAAGATAATTCTGCCATTTGATAATTACATGACCTGAATTCTGAATACTTCGTCGAGACGATGTTACTGAAAACATTGTGAGGGAAGGACCTGAAGAAGCTAAAAAGAAACGAATTTTGTAACATAACGAAGCTTTGACCAAGTCTCCTGCCTATGCTTCTAGGAAATTAATGTAACCCTCCTAAGTTTAGTATATGGTGCAACGAATCCTCCCAAGTTTTTAGCAGAAATCGATAATGTTCAACAGTTTTGTGGATCACAAGATGAAGGCTAATTAACAATCTGTTGTTGGTTAAGATACTTTCAATCCCATAAACGAACCTTGACAATATTATTACATGGCGTACTTACCAAATACCTAAGTTGGTGTTGGTTTGGTGTTGCTGGTTAACAGCGACAGGCCATGGGAAATGGTACCCCACAGCCAACGAGGAAGGTCATGGTGGTAGCAGACCCTACTCGTGAATCAGCAGGTGCACTTCAATATGCACTATCCCATGTAGTTCTTGAGAATGATGAGTTGATATTGATCCACATTGCCAACCCATGTTCATGGAGAGACACGTTCACGTTCCTTATACGGTCCGGTGTTTCTTATGTCTATATGATTGCCAACAACTCCTTCGCAGACGGTGGTGCTTCCGCGCATATGGCTGGCGGTGGGGGCGAGGTTGATTTTCTGGAAGAAATGAAGCAGTTGTGTGAGGTTGTCCACCCAAAACTTCGTGTTCGTGTAGAGAGAATGCCGTTGGAAGCTAAAGACAAGGCCCAAGCTATCCTTATTCGGACCAAATCCATAGGAGTCGATCTTCTTATCGTCGGACAAAGACGTAGTCTCTCCAATGTGTTATTAGGGTATATTCATAATCTTCATCAATTCCTGAGAAATCTATGTTCTTTTATTCTCTGTAACTAAGATGATTGTTTCTGCAAAGCTGTTCATCTTTATCATCTATGTTTCACCCGATGTTTTGAATCTGCGAAAATGATTCAGGTCATATAGGAGATCAGGAGGTTCAGGAACCAGAGGTTTCGACATAGCACAATACCTGATCGAGAAATGCAATTGCACTTGTGTAGGAGTCCAGAAAAAGGGCCAAAATGCAGGCTATGTTCTCAATACCAAAACCCAGAAAAATTTCTGGCTTCTGGCATAGTTTTCATTCCTTCCATTGGATCACTCAACTTGCTTTATCATCATTCCCTTTCCAAGTTCAGTGTACTTAAAAATCATAATGTGATCACTTGTTTTTGCGATGATATATGCAAGATCAATTTGAGATCTTTATTCAATTCTTATTTAGTCTCTACAATGTCTCAGAAGTAACAGAAATTTGCAGTAGAATCTAACTTGCAATTTCTCCATTGTCTTTCTGCAGAATTCTGATAAACCTATGATCTCTGAAGTAAATTGCATATACTGAACATCACAGGATCAAGTTCAATACATTTTAATGGGAACAGATGTTGAAAGACTAAATCAAACAAGAACAACAACATATTAAAAGTACCAGAAAGCATCAATTGATTATTAATGAAGTCCTCAGTGAAACTTCAAACACAGGATCAAGTTCAACGTCTTTTACAATAAAAATTTGCACAAAAGAAGCACCAAAAAAAGGATAATGGTTTTTCCATAAAGATATGTGTGGTTTTTTGGCTTTAAGTACCCAACAGTTAACCAGCCAACTGCTACTACAACTGCAATTTCCTATCTTCGAAACAAAAGATAGATGCTGCTGCTTCCCTATCTAGTATACCTGCAAGGCACGGGTCAGGAATTATTAACATAAGAAAGGGATTAAAATTAACAACTTTTTAAATAAGAAAGGGATTAAAATTAACTTCTTAAATAAGAAAGGGTATATAGTTCAGTATTTTTAAGGAAGAAAATGTCAATTAGCGATAGGTTCCAGTTGAATGTTATCTGCTTTCGCACTACATCATAAGTAACCCGAATCGCTAGATAAATCTGCGGACAAGATCTGAAATGTTCAATGGATGGTTATCTGCTAATACTACAGCTAAGCCAGAATAACAATACTCATTAGTCCATTCACAGAAGCTTCAACACTACATTACACTTCAAGAAGGTAGGCGATACCTAGGTGGATGTATGCCTTGGTTTCAGGTGAAACCTTAGTAATAGAGAGATCCTGGAGGAAGAGAAGGAAGAGAAGGAAATAAAGTTAGGCCGCAAATACATTTCGTTAATGCCTTATCCGGAGAAAGAGTAACAAAAAGGAAACCATACCCTGCCACCAGTTTCCTCTTGAAGCACTTCCTGTATCATCTTCTGTTGCATCCTTCTTGAACTGATGATAGAACAAACTTTTTAGCAACCTCTTATTTGGGCATGTCGGTGGGAATTTTGAATCATTATGCCTTATTGTTCTTCTTTCTCAGACCTATCATCATTTTCACAAAGCCAGAACATTCTGTACAGCTTGGAAGTAGTTGCTACTTCCCAATATCTTGGTGTTCATGGCATTACAATTCCAATTTTTCTTGTTGTAAAAAATATTAAGGGCCATAAAAGAAACAAAATCACCTAGGTTTATGGAATTCATTAGTAAAGTAAGTTAGTAAACATCCGATATGCCGGTCTTCCCAAATTATGACATCTTTATAAGAAATATTTCGCAAGGATATGTAACCTACTGCAAGATTTACTCACCATTGAGTTCATAGTGGAGCCCGGCGAGTTCTGTGGATGGTGATAAATGTCTTGACCACCATAGTAGATTGAAGAACTAAGGTGACATGGTTGTTGTACTCTTTGCTCCTGATAAATAGAATTCACATCTCTACTTGCTGTGCTATGACTTTCTCCTTCATTACTCTTCCAGGTACCATCTGAGCATGTGTATTTGACAACTTAGGCAGAATTAAATTGAACAAATTGAAAATCTAAAGCAGCAATACACCTCTGTATTTAAAGATTTCCATTTTTCTTTTCAACTCAATCTTTTCTACCCGTATTCTCGAAAACAGTAACGGTAAACATTTAGAACACAGAGCATTTCAAGACAAAACAGAGTACTTGAATTATAACTCTGAAGGAAAAACATAGGCAAGCCTATGCTGTTAATATACTAACCTTGAGTTTCATGTTTGGTGTTCCAAGTATCGTTTGCAGGATCCTGCCTTCTCCCAACCATTTCTTTTCCTACCACCTAAATCAGCATCAGAAATTAGAAAACAGAAACAAGTGAAGTTTCATACTTTGAAGCCATAAACACCAGCAGAGACTTCGAATCATGTAAACAATCTCAACCGTGAGAAAAAAATCAATCTTGGTCAATCTTGACAGTTTAAGATTCGTCAGAATAAAAATCTAAAAGCATCAAGACTCATACATAGAATCCCAGGATAAAAGATCCAAAACTGAAGTATCAATAACCTCGTTTGTTCACCAATCACTGAATACAGAGCAGGCCAAACTAGAATAATTGATTCAAGAGCAACTCCATTGATTATATCAAAGAAAGTTGAATTAAAAGCGCATAAAACCCAGAAACCAAAAGAACAGAAACGCAAAGCATACCTTCGAGGCCGGTGCAAAAATAGACCCCAAAATCCCCGGAGAAGCAGAGGACTCCTCGGAACCAAACAACTCAGAAGTGAATGAAGCAGAGGAGCCCACTTGCTGCGTCTTTCTATCCATTAACACAGACCGTCTTTCTAAAACCTACGTGTATCGCTAAAAATCACACCCTTAAAACCAATACGATATTGGGCTGTATATAAACAAATGTCACAACGGTCAGACCGACACCACCGTCAAGAAAACAGAGGGAAGATGACGACTTTCTTGAGGAAACAGACAGAGGAAAAAGATGTGAAACGATAAGAAGAAGAGAAGAGATGACACGTGAAGAGGAGAAGAGACTAGAGAGCGTTTGTTTTGTAGAAGAAAATGAATCCCCAATTTATAAGGTGAAGTTGGAATCGCAACAACAAACAGAGAGAGAGTTGTACAATATTACTATATGACGTTGATGTGAAATTCCTATTTCTCGCCGAAGATCACTCTCTTTTTCCATTTCTGTTTCTCGTCGTGCTTGGACTTGTCGACAGATCACCACATGTTTGCCACGTACTAACTGATGGGTTAATCCTAAGTTCGAAACTTTGATTGATGATAACAACCCTCCAACGTTTTACTGGCGCGAGTTAGTTTTAATGGATAATCATAACTACCGCCACTTGAGTCATCTGTCTTTACCCTGCACCTGAACTGAATCTTGACTTTTCCTCTTCGTTTAAACTTCCTCTGTTTTATGTTTTTTGGTACAGCGAATGAGGTGAGACCCTCGAGGTGAACAAAACTTACAAAACTGCAAACTTTTTGGGAAGGAAACTAAATATTTTTGTTAAACTTTTTCCCAAAAATATTTAATATTAAAATTTTAAATATTTTTAATTCAATAATAACTCGTAAAATCAATATGTAATTTTTAATAATAGAATCAAAAGTTAAATCGACAAAATAAGATATTTAAGATTTAATTAGTATTAAATTACTAAAAAATTGGTTAAATTTTTAATAAAATTAAAGAATTAAAAAAATAATTAAAAAGACAAAATTTAAACTAATAAATAAAATTAATCGAATTATTTTTATTTATAAAAATTGGTCAATATATAAAAATTGGCAAATTAATTAATAAAATAATTAATTCTTAACAATAAAAATTATTAAACTAAATTAAATTTTAAACCAAATTCAAATTTTTAATTAATTTAAAATTTTTATAATTAAAATAACCAAAATGAATCGATATTTAAACATAAATAATCATAAATGTTTTTTATTTAATATATATATTTTAAAAATTAATTGTTATTTTTCTTTCGATGGTGATTGTGATTTGCTAATGGTGACCTTATCCTTTTATCTTGTTGATGGTTAGTGGGACCCTTTGCGGAAAAGTTTCAGATATACACGGTACGATCGTGCAAGTTATGAAGGCCACCAACTTCTTTAATTATTATAATTTAATAAATATGATAATTATGAAAATTACTACATTAATAATTCTCTATTATTTTTAGTAAAAATGTGGTCTTCAATCAAATCCTAATTAATATTATTTTAAATAATTAGTTTTCAAGTTTAAAAATTGATTTAACTAATTACTTAATTTCTAAATAATTTAGGACTATTTTTACCTTTTAAATCTTTTTAAATATAAATTTTAAAACAATTAATATGATATAATCTATTACTTAATTTTAAATTGTTTACTAATTAAATAATTTATTTTAAATACTAGTTTATAATTATCCTTTGGATTCAATTTTATAATTATAGTCCGATATTGAAAAAGTGAAAATAAAATGTTTAAATTTTCAATTTTTTTTTCAATTTTCTCTTTGTCTCTCTCTCACAATTCCTCTCTTTTCTTGTAGGTCATATAGAATTAGTCTCTCTATTAGTTAGAGGTAAAATTGTATACTATTGAATCTCCCTAGACCCTACAAAATAGAGGGATTCATATTAAGTATTATTGTTACTGTTATTCGAAAGTTTGAGTATTTTATTGTTACTTTTTGAAGTTCAAGTTTATAATAAAAAAAATTAAATATTTTATTGTCACTTTTTGAAGTTCAGGTTATAATTATAAAATTACGCTAAGTTTAAGATTTTTTTAATTAACCCTTATTTTTTATAAAATTAAATTTGTAATTTACCCAAATCTTTCTAATTAGTTAAACTTTTCAATTTGGTTTATTTTAATAATTAAAATTTAATAAATTTATTAATTTTATAAATTAATTAAAATTTAAAATTGCTTTTTTAATTAAATTTTAATTTATTGGACTTTTAGATATAGGATAAGGTTGGGCGGAGTATAGGGCATAGGCGGAGGCACTAGGGTAAATAAAAAGCTTTAAAAAAAAAAGAGGAAGTGCCGACTGCCGAGTGCCGACTGCCGACGCAAGAAGAGTTAAGGAAAGCGACAAAAGGAGGAGGGTTCGAGCCACTGTGGGTCGCCGCATGTACGTGTGTCCAATTTTAGGCCACGTGTTCTTGTCGCCGCCCCAAACTAGGATGGATCTGTCATTGTTCGTATCATGGGTAACTTCAATTTCACCCTCTTTTTTCCTTTTTTTAATTATTTTTTGTTGGACTTTAATTAAATTATCCTTAAATATTTAAAGGTATATTTATATATTTTTCTTGATTTAGTATAATTTTATGCACCATTATATTAGAGAAAGACTAATAATGTTGTAAAAAACTATATAATAATAGGTATATACTTTGTTTTTAACTTTATTTTCCTCCTTTAATAACAACAATAATAATACCCAGTATAAATTCTACTGACAACTAAGGCTATGTTTAATTAGACGTAAGGTTTTAATGGAATATAATATAATGAAATAGATTATAATGGAATAAAATATAAATGAATATAATATTAGAAAATTATTGTTTGACAGGAATGGAAGGATTCGTAATGTAATATAGTGAAAAGTTATTTATTTTTTACATTCCATCATAAACCTCCCAAATTAGAGGTTTCTCATTTTTGCTTTTTATGATGGAATGAGATATAATATGAAACCTTTCTCTTTTATCTCATTTCATTATGAACTATCTTCCCAAACGATGAAATAATATTACATTACATTTCATTCCATTAATAAACCTCCAATTAAATATAATATAAGATCTCCTTACTCTTAATTAATAGAGAGGTTGTTTTCAAATGACCCATAAGAAAAAAAAAGTAAAAATAATAATAATAATACTTAAGAAATAAAATAAAAAATAAGTAATAAATAATACGTAAAAAAGAACAAATAATAAATAAATAATACAAATATATAATCACTGAAACCAAGTTTAGAGGTAAAGTAAAATTCTAAAATTTAGTTAAAATGTTAAGTATCAGGAGCACAAAATGAATTTTCAAAGAGGCTTCCCATTCAAAGAAAACTTGCTTCAACAAAGTTCTAGTTTAGCACGTCAAGGAGCCATTAAAACGACATTAGTCCTATTAGAAAACTTCTACATTACAACTACTACTTCAACCTTTTCTTTTTCACAAACTACTTAGAATATATGGGAACTTTTGACAATCCTCTAAACTTTACACGATCATTCTTGTAAAGTATCGCTAAAATTAAAAGTAAACTCAGACAAAATATCTCGTAAGAGAATACGGGATCAAGTTCATTGTTTTGGTCGAAGATCTCGAAAGTAAGCAAACGTATTTAGATAGGTCTAGATGAGGTACTTGCATGAGTGTTGGTGAAGATATAAGAGGTTCAGCCTTTGTTAATTCAACTTCACCGACTATAATGAGAAGTATTTAGAATAGTCGTTCTTATCTGAGCTGGTTTTGACATTTGTGCATGTTGCTTTGAAATTTTGGGCTTTCGGATAAACCGGTTGTGGATGTTAATCTGCCGTCCATTAAACCTATTTTGGACTTATTGCACGAGACCTGGAGTGAGAAACTTGTGCGCTTGTGATTTGGTTACCGTTTTTGGAAAACTGGTTGCGCAGAATGAGGACAAAATGGTGTTTTATTCCTTACCGTAAACTGAAGGCCAACATTGTGTGGATGAAACTGTAACACATAAACCATTAAAACGTCAAGAGTACAATCACAGAACGGCAACTTAAAAGATGGGAGAGAGTGGATAAGAAAAAAAAAATGAAAAAAGAGAAAAAAACAAAAGATTGGTCTTATCACACGTTAAGAAGTACGATGGTGACGCTTTTTTTTTCTTTTTTTAATGGCAATTGGCAACTAAAAACAAAATTGAATTGCAAGAGTCCCGTGTGCTTCATTTTCGCCTTTGCTTATGTTCACATTTATCAAACCCGTTAACCAAATTTTTTAAAAAGTAAATAAAGAAATTAACAGTGATGGTTTCCCATTTCGTGGAGAATGAAAACTTGGTTTTCCCACGTTCGTTTATACAAAGAAGTTTGATAAATGAGATGATATCAATTTAATACAACAGTAAAAATGTCAATGGCCCGGCTTCAAAAACTGCGGGCCGAAATGGGCTGGCCCATGGCCCAGTCTACTGACGGGCTAGACAGCTCGTAGTCGGCCAGTGGCTCAGTAGGTTACAGGCGGGCTGGGCTAAACTTAGCCTGTCTATATTTTTTAATTAAAAAATAAAAAACGGCATCTTTTTGGACAAAATGACGCCGTTTTATCGGACAGCATAACCCGCCTATAGCTCGCTAAACTCGAGCTAAAAATATGTCAGGTCGGGTCGAGCCCCCATTGCCATGCCTGTACAACAGATAGATTATTTGTATTATACAACAAATAACTTAGTTTTATCCTTATAGTTTTCCTAACATTCCTCTCAGGTGAAACATAGGATCCATTGTAGGGTTGGCAATGGACTTACCCATGGGCCTATTCAGTCAAATTTTTTAAAATGATTTTTTTAAAATTAAAAATGTATGATAATTTATTTTTTTAATTAAATTAAAATTTGAGTTACTCAAACCTAAATTTATCTTAAATCCAACTCTTTTAAGTAAAATAATGTTATTTTGCTTAAAATAATTAGACCTCAAATTTATCTGAGCTTAAACTTAACCCATAAATTACCTATTAAAAACAACTAAATTTAGACCACGGGCCAAAAATTGCTATCCCTAAATGTTGAGCTTGCAACAAAGTCTTTGAAAAAGTGGCCCACTTAATAACTTGGTAAAGACGTCTGCAAGTTGCATAACAGTCGGTTATGGCCCTGTTTGGCAATCAACTGATTGCAATAGCTGTTAGCTGATTCTATCAGCTGTTAATTAATAGCTGATTTTATCAGCTGATTTGACCAGCGGA
>JANZXR010000004.1:33350989-33371790 GCA_027575705.1 Erythroxylum echinodendron | reverse complement strand
TGTTTGAAAAGTCAAACAGCCATAGACAGCCAATCAGCTAAAAAAATAGCTGATTGGCTGTCTACCAAACGAAGCCATACCGGATTTGTAGTGCTCATGCTGTAATCTTTTCTCGAACAAAATGAAAGTCTAGTTCCAGATGTTTTATGTGAGCATGATGAAGTGGATTTGCAGTAAGATAAATGGCGATCACATCATCACATAAGGAGTGTTGGTTTGGACCTCAACTTGATGCCGAATTCTGTAAGAACATTATGAATTCAGGAAAGCTCAGCCACTGTATATGCAACAGCTTTATATTCTGCTTCAATACTTGATTTTGAAACAATGTGCTACTTTATGAGAATCCCGAGAGATCAATGTTTTGCCAAAAAAAATCACCATTCTAGTGGTTGAGCGGTGAGGGTCTAGGCAGCCTACTCAATCTGCATCGGAGAAGGCTTGCAGATCAAGATGGTTATTAGCAGAGATGTAAAAGCCATAGTCAACCACGCCAGCAACATAATGAAGAATTCGTTTGACAGCCTGAAGATGGGTTTTGATTGGAGCAGACATAAACTGGCAAATGTTGTTCACAAAATAAGTAATATCTGACCGTGTAATGGTCAAATATTGGAGCTCCCTTGCAATGCTACGATACTATGTGGGATTGGGTAAAAACTTGCCTTCAAAAGATGACAACTTGGACCCAAAAATAAGTGTCAAGACAGGTTTAGAGGACAACATCTGAGTTAAACGTAGCAGTTCATATGCATACTTAATTAGACTGAGAGAGAAATAACCTTAGGGAAGAAAATCTATTTAAATGCCCAAGTAGTAGTGCAGTGGCCTAAGATCGGTCATTGCAAATTGTTGCTTAAGAGATTTTATGAATGAAGTAAGAAGAGTGTCACTAGAGCCAGTGAGAATGACATCATCGACATACAGTAACAAAATTATGTTGGCTCGTGGGACTCGAAGAATGAACATAGAGCTATCTGAGTGGCTTGGATTGAACCCATACGAAAGCAAAAAGTTGCTGAATTTTTGAAACCAAGCTTTGGGAACCTACTTGAGGCTGTAGAGAGCTTTCTTCAATTTGCAGACATGATCGGGGAAACATTTGTCAACAAAGCTTGGTGGTTGGTTCATGTAGACTTCCTCTGTAAGAAAACCATGAAGACATTCTTTGCATCCAACTGTCCGATGGGCAAATGATTTGTAACAGCATGAGTAAGTACAATTTAGACTGTGGCATGTTTAATGACTGGATTGAAAGTCTCATGGTAATCTAGCCAGGTTGTTGATTGTAGCCCTTGGCTATAAATCGTGCTTTGTAGCGCTCCAAAGTCCATTCAGCCGGTTGCTTTACTCTAAACACCCATTTTGCCCCAACAACATTCATACCTGTTGAGCGAGCGTTAAAATCTTCAGCCATTGCTTGTTTCCAATGAGTGTTTCTAAGAGCCTCAATTACAGTATAGGGTTCTTGTGGTAATGGAGATGTACCGTGAGTGATGAGGGAAGCTGAGGTTTGCATTTGTGGATGCCAAATTTGCCTTGTGTTTGCATAGGGTGATGACTGACTGGATTTGACGGAGAATTTGAAGATACAAAGTGGCTGTGTGGAGGAGCATGGGTGTTGGGTGTTTTGTGATAAAACAACAGTGTTTTTGGGAATTTGGCATGATGGTGTGATTAATGGAACAACATTGTTTCATGGTGGGTTTTGAATTAAGGACTGAGGCTGAACGATGTTGCTTCCCAAGGCTGGTAATGGTCGACATTGGTTGGCACAGTTTGAGTGGAGTTGGATCGACTTCGTTTGGTTCTGCAAAAGGAAATATTGTCTCAATGAACTGAATATGGCAACTAAGATTTTCCTAGAGGCTCAATGTAGACAGCGACAACCCTTCTGATTTGGGCTATAGCCAAGATAAATACATGGGAGACTTCGAGGCTCGAGTTTATTTTTGCCATAAGGGTGTAAATTTGGATGGTAGAGGCATCCAAAAACATGAAAAAAAGAGTAATCTGGTTATTGATTCATTTGTGCTCGAGGACAGGAGTGGGAAGCGTGTTGATGATGTAGATAGCTGTCATAAAAGCTCTAACCTAATAAGAACAGGGAGCTGAGGCATGACAATAATTCACCGTTTTCAGTAGCAACAGATGTAGAGCCAAAATATGGGGCAAAGGAAAACTGCATACCTGATGAATGTGCCATGTGAGAGGTGGCACCAGTGTCAAGATACCCCGTCAGATCAAAAGAATCTTCCAAGCTTAGACCAGCAAACTGACTAGTAGTGTCATTTGTAGGCGCACGAGTCGGATAGGTAGAAGTCATGTGACCATAATGATTTGGACAAATAGAAGCCATGTGACCATGCTGCCCACAATTATAGCAGTAACCAGCAAAGAAAGTGGGGCTAGCTGAAGCTTGAAAAAGAGGAGCGGGTCCAAGGTGCCCTCTACCATTTTGCCCTGCTAAGAAGGGAAAGAAAGTACCATATCCACGAGTGCCATAACCACGTAAGTAACCATCTTGAGACCGCCCTCTTCCACCACCACTTTGACTGCAAGAACTAGAAGATTGAGTTGACGAGGTAGAACGAGAAGAGGACTGTTAAGAGGTCACAGCAGTGGAGACAAGAGCAGTTTGAGGGACTGAAGCGGCGGTAGAAACAGAATCAGTATTGTCAAGGCGAGCCTCATGATTTAACAACATTGTCCAATGCTCAGCAAACATGGTGGTGGTTTCTGATTGGAGTCAACAGTGACCAATGTATTATATGATTGAGGTAGGCCTTGGAGAACACGACTGACTTTTTCACTATCAGAGAGAGGTTGTTGAATTGCAGCTAAGAAGTCGACAAGTTCCTGAAATCTTTGACAATAGGCATCAATAGATATACAGCCCTTTTCGAGTTTATTTAGTGCAAATTTTAGTTGAAGTTCCCTAGCAATAGATTTATCCAGAAAATGAGAAGATAAAGAATATCATGCATCATAGGTTGTTTAATTTTAGAGTGATATAAAAGAGGTAGGACTTCCGTTTTTACAGTAACATTGATTCAGCTAAGGATTAGACGTTCAACTTTATACCACAAGTTATAGGCTGGATTCACCATCGTTGTCTTGCCATTAGAGGAGAGAATAGTTTCAGAGGGAGTCTGAGGTGATGGTGAAATATGGTCAGAGAGATCATATATGTCAAGGACAGGTTTGAAGTGGTAAGACCAGGTGATATGATTTGTCATATCCAACTTTTCATATACGAAATCAAAGATATTGACATAAAACACTTGAGGAACAAGGGAGGAGGAAGAAGAAGACAGAGAAGGGAGGAAGTGGAAGCTTGACATTTCCCCTTCTTCCAGGTCCATCACAAGGGAAACAAAAACTAAGATTTGCTTTATTCAGTATCAAACAAGAACTACAAGCCATGTCCAACTTGTGCCAGACTCATATCCACGTAGGGTACATAGTGAGCCATGCCCAAATGTATGAATGTGATGTACCAAAGACCAAAAACTTTAAAGTATGGTAATAATTCTTATAATCCAAAGATGCATATTCGTTTTATATTAGGTATTGATTATTTTAATAATATATATCACTTAAATTAAATTGCTAATATAAAATTTAAACCTTTTTTGATAATACATTAATGAATTCAATCATTTATTTAATATTAAAAATTATATAAAAATAAATATGACATAATTTCTCCGAATAGCAATCAAGTCATTTTATTGGATTATTGGTTTGGTGGACCCTTGGGCCTAAACTATTGGCTGTTAATACTTAATAGGTCCTAGGTTGCATTCAAGAGAACAATGCAAAGTCCAAATCAAAACCCTACACCGAAGTGGAGAAGTCACGTACTATGTCTTAAAACTTGCAAACGTACCACAATCCTCTTAGCAAATATGAGCCACATGATGATGAGACGTTACTTCTAGTCTTGATGGTATTTGCTTAAGGCAGATGTTAAACAACAATAACAACAACCTCCTAATTAAAATCTTATTAAATTATAAGGTCTGAATTGTATTGTATGTTAGGTAAGGAGGTGGTTATAGACTTGAAATGCTAACTTTGACGTAATTATATTTCAATTGCGTCTTTAAGTCGATAAATGAGTGCGTAACAGTTGGGCCCAAATTTAGGTATTTTTAATTTAAAAAGTTTAGGCCTAAATCGACCCATTTTCATCCCTAAATACAACTCTTTTAATTTCTCAATATTTTAAAAAGGAAGCCAAGAATGCGTTTCTTTTTATATTTATTATATATTATTTAATTTTACTTAAATTGAATTGATATTAAATATGTTTTTCATTTTTCAAAGTATTAAAAATCAAAGATTTACTTTATCTTATAATCCATTATTGAGTATTTAAATTAAATTTATCAAATAGACCCAAAGATTTATTGTGACAAAAACAATTTTTTAATTGGAGAAAATTAACAATAAATTATTAAAGTACATATTTCCTTAAGCTCTATATAGTAATGATGGTTTCTAAGTATCATTGACTATTGATAAGTTTTACCCAAAGCTGTGACTTCTTGAGGCCTAATGTTGGGCAATTGGCCCGTGCAACATTATCAGTCTACCATTTCTGGCTTCACATTGCAATCTCTTGTATATTCTGACTTATCATCATTTGAATCTGTCTTCTCCAATTGTCCAACCTACTCTTTCTTCTCTTTTCCAATGTTTAAGAACCTTAGGGTTGGCAACATATCAAGCCGGTCGAGTCCAATCATATTTTTTAAAGTTTACAAACAACTCACAAAGAAATCTCAACAGAGCATATTCTAATGTCACAATGATATATACAGTAATCATTCTCAGAGCTGACGAACACGTTGAGACTCCATAACTCTCTCAAACTAAAAAAAGTGAAGAACGAGTACAAAATTCTTTACAATATACTCATTCAAGAGCATAAGAGAAAAATGATCTAAAGAATAATAAAACAATCCTCAACTAGCTACGCTATCTTCCATGGAAGGCAGCGAAGCTTATGGCAAGAACCAGTCCATTTACTTGAGCATTCACCGTTGACAGCATCATCACAGCACTTGCATACGATCCCTAGAGTCGGGAAGATCTTTGAGAAATGCCCGTAGGCAAGGCTCTTACTTTCTTGAGGTAAGAATGAGATTGTTCTTGCTTCTGCTACTATTCTTGCTTTATCAGGCTCGAAGACGGCTACTACAAGAAGCAAGAGAAGCAGATAAGGGTTTGAGCTAGTACCCATTTTCTCTTATGTTGGGAAGAAGACAAAAGACTATCAGATATGGTCTGCAAATTCATGAAAGGCCGGAGGAAAGTTATATAAGAGGTGATTGGGTTAAACAACAAAGACATAAGGTGATTGATAGTGATCGATGGGTTAGTTTAATGGCGAATCTGATACCAACTTGTCACCTATCTAGAATGGTTGGCTTGATCATCTAGAAGGTGTGAGTATTTTATTAGGGTTTCTAGAGACACAGAAACAAAGATCGTGTCACACGTTTTCTACTTGCATACTTTTCTTTGGCTTCAAGATTGAAGAAAGGAAAATGGCGGATACTTCCTATGGGGTCCGGTGTTGAAGTTGACGAACCAAAGAAAGCTAAGTTTCGAGAAGGGTATGTGTAGGGCTCATTCGTGAGGTGATCGTTGGAGTGTTTTGATTCCCTTATTACGTAGAAACGATTCTTCTCATTAAGCGACAGTGAGGTTGACTTTGTTTCCTTTGTTTGAGATAGAAAAAGCACATTAGTTCAAACCTCCAACAGTTTGTGTCTGGTCTGGACATGGTTAACAAGTGGGAAGTTTCTTCTTGATTCTTAAGGTACATGTCACAGAAATAAAGGAACCTTTTACCTGGAATCGATTAGTTAAAGATTACCGTCAGCCGCCAACGACGCAGGAATTAGGTTGGATTTCAAGTTAGTTCGTACGTAAGTGGATTCACATCATAATAGTGGACTTGAAAAACGTAGGTTTGAATTATATATAAAACGGAAATTAAAAAGGGAACAATTAGTGCTATTAATAATCATTATTAAATATTTTTTATTTTACCAAAAGAATAATTTCTACTATTTATAATAATAATCAATATTTTAAAAATCGAACAACTAGTTCAATAATTAAAACATTGAAAGTTTTTTAATTTTTTAATTTGATTTAATTTAATAATTTCTGTTGTTAAAAGTTAATCAGTTTATTATTAATCAATATTTTTAAACTAATCAGTTTTTATAAATCAAATTAATTTTCATTTAATAGTTTCTTTTTTAATTAAACTTTAATTTTTTTATAAATAAGGACAATCTTTTTTAATCATTTTTTAATTCTTCAATTTTATTTAATCTTTAATCGATTTATGACAGTCTAATATCAGTTAAACCTTTTCAACCTTAAAACTCTTATCTTACTGGTTTAACTTTTGGTTCGGTTTTAAAACATTGATAATAATCATCACCGATTTGATCATTATTTAATGTTTAATAATAATATATTAAAAATTGTGAGTTTTATAAAATAATATTTGTTATTATTTATAAAAATAAGTTTGAATTATATATAAAATGATATAAGTGAGATGTTTAAGTGGTATCATTTAGTAATTATTAAAAAAATATTTTGTAAAATAATAAAATTTACATGATCACATAATTATCATGTGTGGAAAAGTTGTCATGCTAGAAATGAAAAAACGTGGACGGCAGGATTCGAACCTGCGCGGGCAGAGCCCACATGATTTCTAGTCATGCCCGATAACCACTCCGGCACGTCCACGTTAGTGGGTAAAGCAAAATATCTGCAAATCTTATCAGGCATGGAAACAAATTTCAAGCTAACCTCACGAGTTTATGCCATCGTTAGTAGAAAACTTAGTGCAGGCCTAACGTAATCATCTTTTAACATAGATTATCATTCTTAAACATGTGTTTGTAAATTTCAAAAAATATATAATATTAGAGATAATAATGCAACGGATCAATCCGGACTCGATACTCTTAAAAGATATAATCCGAATCGAATAAAACTTAACTCGAACTTAAGTAGGTCAAATATTAGTAAATCGAAAAATAACAAATAGTTAAGGATTACAATAAGTTAAGTTCAGCTCGAGTCGTAGGCAAGTCCTCCCAATCTTAAGCCCAAGTCGAACTTAACTTGAGACTGCATGATTTTATTTTATTTTTAAAATTTGAAAATATAAAATACCAATATTTTTTTTATAATTGTTAGGCCTCATCGAGGCTAAATCCAAACTCATTCAACCCGGGCCTAGTTAGAGGAAGGCTTAGGCATGTATGTCATCCTTAGAATTAATATTCTGAATGTCAATGCCACTTTCATATAACCCCTTCCATTGGTGAAATTCTGCATTTTAAAATTATAATTTTTGTTGAAATGTTAAAAATATATTATTAAAATTTTTGAACATTTGGCGTTAAGATGTTATCATTAGTACTTATAAATTATATTAATTTATAATAATATATTAAAATTTTAACCTAATTTCTTAGGTAAATCGAATATTAATATTTAAAATGTAGTACTTATAAATCAATTTATAATAATTTTAGTTAATTGATTTTTGTAACTTTTATTAAGTAGAGGATATTGACTAATTTAAGTAAACAGCATTATAATTTTATAATTATTTATTTAATAAGGGACGTAATTCATAATCTCAATTTAGAACTTTTAGATCATGTCATTTTTATGTATAACTTAATTTTTATTCTTAATTGATGTATCTGAAAAGATGTCTCATTTTATTTTCAAATTTGAACATAAAACAAGTCAATGAGTCTCTTAATCCAAAAATTTAATGATAAAAGCATTGAACTATTTCGATTAGTTCAACATAAATATATTAAACAATCAAATTTTCGGGTCAAGTTATTATAATAACTCTTTTCATTAAAAATCAACTTGTTTATTTATTAATTAGCTTATTCTTGTAAAGTAACATATTTTTTATAAATTATAATAATTAATTATATTTATTTAACAATCTCTTTTTTAAATAAACTTTACTCCTTTGATGGATAAATTTATTCTTCTTCCTTAATTCTATTTTAAATTTTTAAATTTTATTTAATATTATTGAATACAAATTTTATAACAACTCAATATATGTTGAACCTTTTAAACTTTAAATCGCTTATTAATTTTTAAACTGATCTTTAGAACATTGCAAAATTAATATTTTCAAAATGGAATCAGAAGTTAAACAGGTAAGACTAAAGATTTAAAGTTTAAAAGGTTCAACCAGTATTATATTATTATAAAACTGGTTAAATGTTAAATAAAATTGAAGAATTTAAAAAATATTCGAAAAAGATTATCTTTATTTACTAAAAGGTTTAAAGTTTAATTGAAAAAAGAGATTATCAAATAAAAATGACATAATCTATTTTAGTTTATAAAAATTGATTAGTTTACAAAAATTAGCAACTAATTGATAAACTGATTAATTTTTAACAACAAAAATTATTAAACTACGTCAAATCAAAAAATTGACTAATTTAACATTTTTATTGTTAAACTAGTTTAACTAGTTCATTTTTTAAATCACGGAAAAAATCACTAATTACTGTTAGAGTATATCGTATTGACTGAATATGAAAATGTTAAAGGATTTATAAATGGTAAGGATCAATTATCTGAATGATTAATTCTAATTATTTTGGTAATGATTGACCCAAACTTAATTATTGTTAATGAACTCTATAGTCTACCTGTGTTAAAAATTCTAATATAGTATTAAAGTAGGTTTAGTCCGAATTATTGATCTTTCGGTTGTCTGTTTAGATGTTCAATCTCAACGGCTCGATTTGGTTACTACTGTATTTATTTCAAGTGACAACTGCATATCCAGTTAAAGGAGAGTATTAGAGTATTCTATATTGAATAAATACAAAAATGTTAAAGAATTTTTAAGTAGTAAGGGCCAACTATCTGAATGATTAGTTCAAATGATTAGTTCTAGTTACTTTGAAAATAATTGATCCAAGCTCAATTCTTGTTATTGGGCTCACACTTTACTCGTATTTAAAATTCTAATAATTACAGTGTTTAAACACAGGCCTAATAATATCATAAATGTCACAGTTGGATTCTGCAGTACTCTCATTTTTGTGTCGACACTCGCCTCCGATAACTGATTTATCCATATGATGATGTTTTTCCAAGTGAAACTCCTGTGCTTGCAGGTTATTCTGATCAACCTCAGGTGCCATAGATGGACTGTCTATACCTGGAGGTAACAAAGATTGGGAAGTTTTGTGAAGATGGTGTCTGCCAGGAGCCTTGTTTGAGTGTTCACTGTCATTTGATGGGCTAACAACTGGAGGGTAAGAGACTGATGATGCTTTAGAGTGGAATGTGGCCTGAATGTTCGTACTAGCCATTGATAGACCTAAAAAACTATCAGCCAAGATAAGGAAAATGAGAAAAACTTAGAACCATTTTGAGTGGTGAACTTTCTGAGACTTTGAAGTTTTCCTGAAGAAGTAGATCAGTACAGGTGAAGTTAGGGATTATACATAGAGGGAAACTTCACTTGATTAGATTCCAATTACATTTTAATAAATATCATAATCTGCTGTTATGTGGTAGTCTGTTGAATTTGAGAAACTGAGAGATATGCACGTGGAAGCAGTAAAATAGGAGGAATACACCTAAAAGTCCAATCTAATTCTAGGGAACAGGATTGGTGTAATGCGTTGGATCTTCACATCCTTGGAGGAAAACAAGATGATAAGAGGATTCTTAATCTGTAATCTTGCAGGTTACAAGACTACAAGCAGACTCTTAGTCCGTAATCTTGCAGCTTACAAGACTTACAGATTAAGAATCTGACAACCTTGTAGGCTCTCTTTCAAGCATTGTCTGGATCACGTCTCTTTGACAAGGGAGGCGGTAATGCAATCAAACGGGTTTTCGAGATGAATAGCCAGAAATGATCAGTTGTCCGTGAACATTCGACGGTATTAAATTAGATCCATCAATATCACAGTACCTGCCTCCGGAATGTCAGCACAAATGGACAACATTACAGAACGATAGGAACGATTATATTAGAGAGAAGTTGGATTATATACGATTCAGGAACTTAAAAATCTAACATGTTCGGTGTTTCTCCTACACTGATACGGGGATTCAGAGTCTCTTTAGATCCTATTATATGGACATTAGTATAGTTCTTGGACTGTTATGTCAGTTTCCTGTCAGGTTTTTCTTGTTTTCTGAACCCCAAATTGCTTGTTGGAGTTCCTGTTGCTAGTTCAGCTGTTCAGCAACTAGGTGAGTTGCATGTGCACGGAACTCTGACAACAGGCATGTCAGGTCACACCCTTAGGTCCTGATAGTACCATCCAAACCCTGAAACAACAAATCCACCTTAGTTTTCTGAAAGATCTTAATTGATTAACACTAACTATGAATTAATCTAACAAACAAAAGCTGAATTGAAGAAGATGATAAGTAAAAAGATCCAACGATGCACCAGCCGGGAATCGAACCCGGGTCTGTACCGTGGCAGGGTACTATTCTGCCACTAGACCACTGGTGCTTGATGCTATGGGGTAGGCAGCCCTTTGTACCAGTAAAAATGTCGTTGTTATTCGACTTCTTCACTGTAACAGAAGATCTTCTTCACCGTCCAACAATGGATCTCTCGCTCTCTATTTCCCAACACAACTCTGCTTCTCTAAAACACTATACTCGTTAAACCCACTAATCTTCTTCTCCAAACTCTCCGGGCCACTATTGTCCTAATGGGCGGCGTCTCCAAGTGGTAATGGAACTATGGAAGTCAATGCAGGAGAGAAAAGCCAGAGAACTCCTCAAAGCTCGGATTTTTCCTCAGAGACAACTTTCTTGAGGCGAAAGCGAGCTGAGCTTAAAGCGGCTGTTTAGGAGCTTGAAGGACCATGCGAGGTTGTCAGAAAAGTTTCGAACTTGTTCTCGGTCAGCGTCGATGAGCAACTTAAGGTTCTAGCCGACGGGTTTTCAGGTACCTGGTGATTTGGGTTTGTGGTCGGAGAGAGACGGGTCTCTGTTGTTTGAGAATCGAGATGGATTTCCTCTGCAAGGTTTCTTCTTTTTTTTTCCCCCTCCCTGAGGGGATTACTCATAGTATTAAGCGTTACGAGAAAATTTTCTGGGATTGATGAATCTGACGAGGAAAAGTTGAATTTGGGTTTGGAAATTGAGAGTCAAATGAGAAGTCAAGATGGTTTGACAGAAAAATCCAAGCTTTGGTTTATTGGATATGGAAGATGGTTTGAACTCGGAGAATGGGCATAGAAATGGATTGTATGGTGAACCGAGTGAACTTCTAGTGATTAGATACAGGGAAAGTCGTGTTATTTTTTTTCTTTTTGGATACAAAGCAAGGAGAAGTGGGTGCATTGTTGCATAATGATGGTGGTCTGACTAACGGAAGTAATGGTTAGATTGGTGTGAGGGAATATCGAATGAATTCTGAGTCTGATGTTTATGATATGAGGTTGCAGTAAACTGTTGCAAAAATGGGGTGGCCATAGGGAAGGCATTTGAGCTTTGAATGGTTGAATTTGTTGGGATTCCACTGAGTCAAGAACTGAACTTTATCAAATGAGAAGAAACAATGGTTTCCTTATTCTGATTCACGAAATTCTTGACAGTTTCTGTAGGTGCAACCGTTGTAACTAGCAAGCATTTCGTTTTTGGTCACTTTGTGGATTAGGTGTGAATTAATGGGGGATAATCAGGTAACCATTCCCATTTTTTAGACAATTTGTGTACATATCTTTATGCATTCCCCTTGTTGTCTGCTATCTGCTCGATGAACATGTGTATTGAATTTAGCATGTTTTTGTTTCTGTTATTGACCATTATTGCTTGATTTATCTGCTGCATGATATTACCAATAATAGCAATAATTTGTTATTGAAAGTTTTATATATTTAGGTACTTGGTCAAAACAAGCGTGGTTTATTTATCAGCTTACCGTATGCCAGAAATTCGAGTAATGTGTGTTATTTGTAGGCAATATAGGAGTAAGTAATTCCACCATGTTAGCTTTCCTGTTGTTCAAGACTGATGTTTGGTTCTAACTCTTAAATATACTCACTTTAATATATTCAATTACCTCTAAGCCTGTTTTGTAGCTGATCATTGCTATACTTTGTAGCTGATCATTGCCATACTGCACTGAAAAAACAGAGTTTTTGTTGGTGAGAGCAATTGATTTGATGTCCAACTTGATTTGGTGCGTTATTATCTTTTTATATGACAAATTGTTGACACCGACATGGATTTTTCTCAGAAAAGTCGTAGATAATCCTAAAAGATAGGATCTTGGATTAGGAAGTGCATGTCTATTTTCTCATACAGGTTAACTTATTGTTGGCATGCTGAAAATGAAACTTCTAAATAACTAGAAGAGGAGGGACTTCCCCCGTTTAGATAACTTAGAGCATTGAGCTTATCTTTTGAGGATGTTAGGTTATTTCCACCTAGTCATCACATCGTTATCTTGTTCAAAGGGTCAAAGAATCTTTCTTGTTCATTTGCAGCATTTGCTTACTTCTTATTGGCCCAGGCAATTGTTTCCAAAAGAATCCTATTAGATTGTCATTCCACCTCTCCTTCTGGAGAGTCAAAAGTCAACCCACATCAACGCTCATACACCACATATATTCATGATGCATGAGTGGCATGGTGAGCTGTTGCCCTCATTTCCTCCAACCCACTCAAGCCCATTTTAGTGGGATTAAGGTCTTATCTCAGTTTGTATCTGAATCTGACTTTCTGTTCATATAGAAATTCATCGTAGACCTCCACGCGCATTCGTTTTTTGGTGCTTAAGACACTTTCTAATGACAAGTCATTTTCTTACATGAAAAAAATATGATCTTTATTTATAAGTTTTCAATTTCTTGTAGAATGAACTAAAAGGCAGTGAAGCGGTGATCAAATTGTCATGCATTTGGCAGTGTGAATAGGGCCTGTTGGAATAGTACTTCTTCTGTAGTTCTTTGCTGGTGCTTTCTTTTTTTCTGCGCCTGAAGGACAGCCTCACGATTTGATGCTGTTGCCTGTAGTTTTCCACTAGTATTATCACCTAAACATGAAAGGTTAAGGAGTTGTGGCACTTACTGTTGGCCAACTTAGTGCTGCTGCTACACCTCCTAATGATATCTCCAAGGTTACTGTTCAGGCTTGTGCACGAAGTAGCAGGCACTTTACTAGCACTCCAAAGCTAAAAATCTAAAGAAAGATCTAAAACTGATCTCTAGGCACTCATGTCTCTACCGGATGACTTACTGTCAAAGCACTGAAAGATCAAACATTCCATGGGGTGGCTTGAACTGCCAAGAATACAAAACCTCACCAAATCAGAGATACCTTCTGGAATTTGAGCCCACTAGGGCCATTGCCTTGTGCAACATTTGCTTTTCATTCTCGTTGCCTACAATCTATGAGTATATTTCTGGAAGAAAACGACCGACACTTTCCTTAATTTTTTATTCTCAGGAACAGCTATGGGTGGCTTATATGATCTTGATCTGAGAATGACAGGCAACAACATGATTGGTAGATACAAATTCTTCAAAAAAGGAATCTGATGGTGATGGAGAATAGTGGCTAGTGGGCATATAATTCTTCTATCCCTATTGCTTCTTTTGAGCTATAGACGTGTTTTCACAGTTTCACTTCCATTGAACAGGACTGGTAGGTGGCTATGATGATAGGAAAATCAATTTGCAAAATGAAAAACACATGATTCATTGAAACAAGAAACCATTATTTTACCAGGATCATCAATTATTCCACCAATTTCTTCAATAATTGCTTCATTTGAAAGAAAGGGAAGGATAACATCCGCTTACTTCTGCTAATGTGTTTTTACTAATTTAAGTAAGCAATGTTCTTCAGATGTCAAAATCTTCCTTTTAGGTATAATGAACCATTGAATAAACCAAAGTGCTCTAGCCACCATTGAAAAGTTAATCATCAGCCATGAACAATGAAGGCCATTACCATGAACTTCAGTTGATCAGAGCCATAAATTACACGTTCCAGTTGATAAGTTTAGTTATAGTTTATAGAGTTGTGTTGATATCTATCAAGAATACAGTCATTAAAGCAAAGATTTTGACCACCTCCTGGAGTTTTATGCCAAGTGAAATGATTAGCTATAATTTGATCACTTTGCTTTAAAAGTGGCTCTCAAACACTAAGTGGTGGCACAATATGGATGTGCTTATTTAGTAATATTAAATATGGAATTGCAATTAAAAGAACTAAGGCAATCTTCCTGTTTCAGCCACTTAATCACACCCCTTTTGGTCCACCAACTAGGTAACTAGTTTATGGTCACATGGTAGGAGACGCT
The DNA here is from genome assembly GCA_027575705.1 of Erythroxylum echinodendron. NCBI lineage: Eukaryota > Viridiplantae > Streptophyta > Magnoliopsida > Malpighiales > Erythroxylaceae > Erythroxylum > Erythroxylum echinodendron. Next base: position 33,357,398 of record JANZXR010000004.1, on the reverse strand, counting down.
ATTAAGGATGCGAAGACTATATCGGACTCGGTACTAAATTTAGTTCTAGTATGATATAGTACTGGTATCGGTTAATACTGGTATTACTTTAGATAACTTTTTAAAAATCTAAAATAAATTTTAAATTTTATAAAATAACAAAATAATTTCTCAATATATTACTTTATTTCAATCATATCTTAAGAAATCATAATAATATAAATTTGATATAACAAATACTTCTTTATTTTTATTAATATTATTTTCAGATATTTCTTATAAATCAAAATAAAATTAATTTTAAATATTATCTCTACATATTTCAAAAGTGATTATAATAAATATAAATTAAAAAGTATATATCATCAACATAAAAAATATTAAATTTTAAAATATTAAATATAATTATATTAAACTAATATATTTAGTTAACCACTTTATACAAGTTTAATGACATAAAAATGTATTTAATACATTCTTATTTATATTTTTATTATTTATTAAATAAATCATAGAGATTTTTATTATTATTTTATGTATAAGTAATTATTATTTTATATAAAAATTGTAATTTATTTTTTAATTTAGTCCAATCTTCTTCTTGTTTCAGCCACTTCATCATATCGTTGGGAAGAATTTAATGAAAGGTGGCCTTTTAGGTCCTCTCTAGATTGAAGAATGGTATTCAATGAGGTCGAGTCTTTTAATTAATTTGAGCTTTTTTTTTGTATTTTTAAATATTCTCTTGGCTCACTTATTGTAATTTTTATTTTTGTTTCTTAATTTTAGTTTATATCTTTAAATAATATAATTTATTGTTAATATTTATGTAATTATATTATTATTATTACTACTGTTGTTCGTAACATCCTAATTAAGTAACTAATTTATTTTAATCTCTTATGTAATGCTTATTATTAAAGATTAATAATAAATTCATCATATCTTATTAAAAATAAAAAATAATAAGTAAGTTAATATTTATTTATTAAAATATATTTAAATTTTTAGATCAATCATTTTTAATTTTTATATTTAAATAACTTTTTAAATGTGAAATTAATGTATTTTATGATTTTTAAACTTAAAATATATTTATTAATAATTATAATTTCAAAAAAGTTTTTCAAAAATTATTTTTAAATTTGTGATTAATTATAAAAATAGAATAAAATATATATTATTTATCATTCATAATTTTATTAGTATTTAATATTAAATAATTTAATTCATTATGACAAAGAAAAAAAAAGAAAATCAATTTATATGATTTTTTTTCTTATTTTGCTTAGATTAAAATTTTTCACTTGGAAAAAGTCGCCCGTGAGCCGCAGGGAAGCCCATAACGGAAACATGATGTCTTATAAGAGGAACTCATGAACACGAACACAGAACTATTACCAAGTATGACTGATTCAATTTTAAGAAACTCATGAAAGGAAAAGTTTGTCGACAGAAGACACTACAATCCTGAATCCTTATATTATGTGCATGAGGTCAAACAATATCTTTACTCTTGGTATTACCTTTTGAAAAAGGTAGAACTTTTTCTGCAGATTCGTATCCAACAATCATGGACACCAAGCTGAACCACAGTCAAGACATTTTGCTGTGAATTTAACACTTAACACTTTATCTTTTCCTGCAAAACAAAGTTGTGGATTTCAGATTCATCCCATTTTTGCTTCCAGGTTTTTTGTTAATAACCAGAACTAACTTCCTGGATTTTCTGAAGAAAATAAGACAAAGCCTGGTTAAAAGTAAATCTAATCCTGTCATCAGAAACTTGCTGATAAAGTTTGGACTATCTCATGCTTGGCAGATCAGACGTTAAGATATGAATGAATATGAACAAAACATTTATAGCGATCTAGTTTAACACGCAATGCATCAAATCTTAGTGGGGGGAATATAGATGATCGTGGGGTCTTTTATTAGTAATATTTGGATAGTGGACGAGAGAAACTGGTGAGGGATGCCATTCCTATCTATAGACCGACAGTGACGTCTTGTGGCTATGGGAGTGATCATTACATCGTTTTTCTCTTTCACAATAATTGCCGAAAGAAAATTGTTTCTTTTCATGCTGAAAAAAACCTGTCAAACTCAAAGAAAAGTGACCGTTCAATGGTAGTCAACAAAGAGAATAGCTTCCTCTATATAAGAAACAAACCCCATAGCAGTTTAGAAACCATAAGATTGTGTTATCGCTTCTGTTACCATACCAGAAGAGACATGGAATTAGAGAAAGGAGCACAAACCTGCAGAGAAGTTGATGAAGAGAAATGGGTATATGATTCTTCAGTGGATCATAAAGGGAAGCTTCCGCTTCGAGCTTCAACTGGTGCTTGGAAAGCTGCTAGCTTTATCATCGGTAAGAAATGAAAAATACTTATATGGTGACAAAGAAGAAAGTCTCGTGTTGTTTTTACGTACAATATCAATCATTCTTCTTATGGTCCATCCAACACCTTCAATCCTTAGTTCTTTAATTTCTGTTAACTTTTTCAGCTCATCTATGGAGGAAAAGACGAAGGTCTTGTTCATGCATGTTCTTGTATGAAAGTTTCCTGAATTGTCTTCGTTCACATTTTCAACACATCCCTGAGAAAAATAAAGTACCACAATGCATAAAATCACCTTATCCTAAAGATAGTACTAACACAATGCATAAAATCACCTTATCCTAAAGATAGTACTAACTCATGTATATGTTTTCTGTACTTGCATAAAGATAGTTGACTATGAATACAAATGTTATTTAAATTAAAATTATTATTTAAGTTTGAATTATTAATTTATTATTTAAAATATGTGATTATATATTAATATTCTAGCTAGGCCTAGGAGATAGGATCTACTAACTCTAGATTCCTAAATCGTATGCCTTGCTTACACCGCTAAACCAAACTAGTGGACACCCTTTTTTATGCATATATGTTTCTGTCATTGGATTTCAGTCTTTAGTAGAGATTCTGCATGTGGCCCATATATTCAGGAGGAACAGAAGCTACGAAACCACGTATAAAGACTTGATAATGAAAGGAGGGACCGACTTAGCACTATGATTTACCCTTATACGACTCTGCCTTTTCACAGAGTTCAATGAAACTAGGACATGAGCATATGGTACAACAGTAACCTAGAAATATAGATTGAAGTCGTATCAGGCAACTTGGTACATGGGAAAGGTTATATATATGGAAAAAGCAAATAGGGCCTATTATATATGCCTACAGCCTTGCAAGTGCTTGTTTATGATTCTCCATCTTTGGTACTTATTTATATTAGTGTTGTTCTGAGTGAGAGCTTATACAAATTGGCTGCCATCATCAAAATTGAAGAACTTATGCCTGTCAAAGTGTTAAGAAAGTATGTGTAGTAAGAAAAAAATAGTACAAAAGAGAACAAATATGAATATAAGAAGAATTTGATCAAAGGTTTGACTATGAAGATATTGAAGAAATATTAAATTAGGTTTATAAATATATTCTTATATGTAATTCTTAATTATATAGTTTAAATATGATTTAAAGTTCTTCTAAATCAATTTTATTTGAAATTTTTGGTAATTAATTTCTTGTTTGATGCTTATCAACCTGTTGTTTTTTTGTTGAGCAGCAATCGAATTTAGTGAGAGGTTGAGTTACTTTGGAATAGCAACCAGCTTGATTATATATCTGACAAAGGTGATTCACGAAGACCTGAAGACTGCTGCCAGGAGTGTTAACTACTGGTCTGGTGTCACCACATTGATGCCACTCATTGGAGGGTTCGTTGCTGATGCTTACTTGGGAAGGTTTTCGACAGTCTTTGTTTCCTCTATACTCTATCTTCTGGTAATCAGAACTTCCATTTTCATAAGCTTGTTAGGATTTTTTATGAGCCAGTTTAATAATTTTCAACCTGTGGATAAACAGGGATTGATCTTATTAACAATGTCATGGTTCGTTCCAAGTCTAAAGCCTTGTAGTGAAGGTGTTTGTCATGAGCCAAGAAAAGTTCATGAAGTGGTGTTCTTTCTGGCTATTTACATGATCTCCATAGGAACTGGAGGGCACAAGCCAGCCTTGGAGAGCTTTGGAGCTGACCAATTCGACGATGATCATAGAAAGGAAAGAAGGGAAAAGATGTCGTATTTCAACTGGTGGAGTTGTGGACTTTGTTGTGGACTCTTACTTGGTGTGACCTTGATCGTTTATGTGCAAGACCATGTGAGCTGGGGTGTTGCAGACATTATTCTCACCGCAGTTATGGCCATGTCACTGGTTATATTCATTATTGGAAGACCATTTTATCGATATAGAGTCCCAACAGGAAGCCCTCTAACGCCATTGTTGCAAGTTCTTGTTGCTGCCGTCAGAAAAAGAAACCTACCTAGTCCTTCCAATTCTGCTCAACTCTACGAGGTCTCGAATTCACAAATGGACCGAGGAAGACTTCTATGTCATACCGATAAGCTCAAGTAATGATTCTGTTCCAAGTTGATATATATGTGGGATCAAATACAAATTTAACCATTTAAGTAACTTAATAATCCTTGCTTTTGACTCGCAGGTTTCTTGATAAAGCAGCTGTCATTGAAGAGACACAAAACTCCGCAGAGAAACAAAGTCCATGGAGACTTAAGACTGTGACCGAAGTTGAGGAAATGAAGCTTATCCTTAACATGATACCAATATGGATAGCTTCATTGCCCTTCGGTATTTGCGTAGCACAAGCCTCCACTTTCTTCATCAAACAAAGCACTACGCTGAATCGAAACATTGGTAACAGCTTCCAAATGCCTTCGGCTTGGATCTACGCTGTTGCTGCTATTGGATTGATTATATCTGTTATCATTTACGAGAAGATCCTCGTTCCAATACTAAGAAGGGTTACAGGAAACGAGCGAGGAATCAATATCCTGCAAAGGATTGGTATTGGAATGCTTTTCTCCGTAGCTACAATGGTTGTTGCTGCTCTGGTCGAGAGAAGAAGACTATATCTCGTGGAGAAGGATCCATTAAAAGGTTCGATGACAATGAGTGTGTTCTGGTTAGCTCCACAGTTCCTCATCATTGGGATAGGAGATGGGTTCACATTGGTAGGATTACAAGAGTACTTTTACGAACAAGTTCCTGATTCTATGAGAAGCTTAGGAATTGCGTTATATCTAAGTGTGATTGGAGCTGCAAACTTCATAAGCAGTCTCTTGATTACTTTGGTCGATCACATGACAAGAAAAGATGGCAAGAGCTGGTTTGGGAAGGACTTAAACAGCAGTCGACTTGACAATTTTTACTGGCTTTTAGCAGCTATGACAACAGCAAACTTGTTCGTGTACGTGTTCTTGGCTCGTCGTTATAATTATAAAAATGTTCAGAGAAATGTAGCAGTTGCAGACTGCAACGAAGATGATTCTGCTGCTTGAAGTGTGCGGACCACACATAGTAGCATATAAGGAAATAGCTTGTCATCTTATATATGTATGATATTTCAGTTATATTTATGAGTATTTACATTAAATCCAAAAACGTTGGCTTCAAAGCTATTAACCTTTCTCCTATTGTAAGTTAAAAAAAAATAAGCCATTAATTTTAAGGTTAATTATAAAAATAATCTCAAATTCTGGGAATTTTATAATTATAATCCGAACTTTAAAAAGTAAAAATTAAATACTCAAATTTTCAATATTTTTCAATTCTAATTCAATATGTATTCGTTACATTTGCCGATATAGCTTGTCACGTATTTCAAAAATTCTAATTAATAAGATACATCAATCTTAATTAACACAATTATCAAACATTAACGAAACGATTAACTAAGTTACCATACAATTTATAGATGAAAGATATAAATTTATTTAATATTTACAATATTTAATGACATTCTCTCTAAAACTTGGGATTTGGGAAAGTTCAATATTGTCTTCTTACCCCTACTTTATTAAAACATAAAAATGGCAAAAAAAAATCTAAAAATTAATCTCTGTATCAGGTTAGACCTGGTTTTTTTAAGGCCTAATAAAACATTGGTAAGAACTAAGAAGACTTCTTAAGCCCACCTGATTTTTGAACAGAAAGGGAATTGGATCAATAAGCCACCAAAATGTAAAGGACTTAAGAGGCACACTCCAAACCATTCGAGATAAGGACTTCGTTTAGAGGAGCAATAGCGGTTGATAGCTTACTGAAATTAACTTACTGAAATAATAAGTACTTATTCTTAATAAGTATTTATGTGTTTGGGATTACTATTTTGGTAACTGCTAAAACTTAAAAATAAGTGTTTGGTAAGTACGGTTGCGATTGCTGAAAAGAAATAAAATGACTAAAAAGTCGATTGATTTCATAAACTATTAATTATTGTATAAATAATTAAAAAATATATTATTAGTTATATAAATTTAAATTTATAAATAATAAAATATTAAATTAAAATAAGA
>JANZXR010000004.1:33333319-33350889 GCA_027575705.1 Erythroxylum echinodendron | reverse complement strand
TAAAATAAATTTAGTAAATAAAATATTTCATAAAAATATTATTAATCATATAAATTTAAATTTATAAATAATAAAATGTTAACTTAAAATAAAAAATAAAAATAAAATAAATTTAATAAATAAAATATTTCACAAAAATACATTATTAATCATATAAATTTAAATTTATAAATAATAAAATGTTAACTTAAAATAAGAAAAATATAAATAAAATAAATTTAATAAATAAAATATTTCATAAAAATACATTATTAGTTATATAAATTTAAAATTATAAATAATAAAATATTAAATTAAAAATAGAAAAATAGAAATAAATAAATTTAGTAAATAAAATATTTCATAAAAATATATTATTAATCATATAAATTTAAATTATAAATAAGAAAATATTAAATTAAAATAAGAAGAAAAAAGATACATTGGACTTACTTTCTATTAGTTGAAGGTATAAAGGAAAATAATAATTACCAGAAAGTTATTAATAGAAAATATAATCTCTACTATTTAAGCACTTTCTTTCTGTCACTCTCATTCTGCTTATAGATTTTTGCGATGGTATCGCAGTTTCCTTCAACTTTCGATTCTTCGCCCATAAATTCAATCATGTGATTGAGTTTAAAAATTGCGATAGATAAGTACTTATCCTTATGATACTGTAGATTTAAATGCAGCCAAATTCTTCTACCAATATAACCATACAATACATGCAACTTGAAGGGGTGATTCAATTAGAGCCTCTTTTTAGTAAATATTTTAAGTTTAAATTTTCAAAACTTTCAAATATTTTTTATTAAGATAAATTGATCCGAAAATTAGAAGATTCAAAATTTTTATGGTTAAATCAATCAAATTAATCACAGTAGAATAAATATTCGCATACGTGTATTTTGTTTTTGATTGGCTAAGAATCGAAACTTTTCAACGTATAAATCACATGATCAATCATAAAAGGATCCAACCAATCTGAATCACAAGTTTAGTTTAGACATCTAAACAAGCATGCCCTATCTCTTTTGGTTGGTTTTCCACTAGATAGCTTAATAAAGCATACCTAAACCAAGTTTAATTAGTTGGAGTTAGTCCCACTAATTGGTTGGAGCATTAAATGACATGTAAACAGCATGGGGTGTGGTAATCTTATCTGAGCTATCTGGAGAAATTGCATCCTTACGTTTAGTTGGTTCAGGATTGATTGCCCATCGTTTCCTTCCTCTTAATGCCTAATTATTCAAAGAAATAAAAAAAAATTATTCCTTCAATTTGCTGTCTATTAGAGAAATTATGTTGATTAGACGGCAAACATTGAAAACAGCAATGTAACGACAGGATTTCTTCGTACTCACTTGATTGGAGACGTAATTTGGCTGTTTTTTTCTCCCTTTTTTATCTAAAGAAATTCACATTTGTTATCATTTACGTGCATAGTGGATAATTTTTCGGATTGACGTAATAATCTATAAGTTATATTAATCGAATATTTTGTACTAGACAAGTCTTATATAACAGATTCGATTAAAAGAATTTAAATAAAAGAATTCAGATACAAAACTTTTCGGCATCATGCTTTCTATTCTCCCAATTCGACTAACTCTTGTTATTGTCGTGATTAGTTTTTCTTCATTGATTAGATGATGTATTAACATTAATCTCACTTGTGACACTTTTATTTTTCTTTGGAAGGTTTTGAAATCATAATATGTAAACCTGTTTCGACTTTTTTTTAAGGGTTAATTATAAAAAAATGTTTTTTTAAATTTTACATACCAATTTGAATTTTTAACAAAAATAGTCTGACATTAAGTATTTTTGCTAAAAATTAAAAGTTGAAATATTTAAAAAAAATTTTAAAGTTCGAATTTGTATCGTAAAATTGAATAAAATTTGAATTTTTTTACAATTAATCATATTTTTAGCGATGATTAAAAAACTCAATCGATTTGGTCGACTCAACTATAAAAATCTTAAACTGGTCAACTTTTCAATTATATTTTTATGTTTCTAGTTTAATTTAAATAAATAACTCTTGTTATTAAAATTCAATCAGTTTATTAATTAATCAGTCAATATTTACGTATTTAATAATCTATTTTTATTAAACTTCAAAATTTTCGATAGATAAGTAGAATCAATTTTAATTATATTTTAAATTCTTTAATTTATTTAATATTTACCCAGTTTTAAGACAATCTAATAAAGATTAAATTTTTTAAACATTAAATCTCTTATCTTATCGGTTTAACTTCTGATTCGATTTTTAAAATATCAATTTTTGGTTAATTAATTAAATAGATAAAGAATGTAAACTTTTTATCGGGTATTGATTAAATTCTATAATTCGTATATTTTAAATAAAATACTTAATAATAACTTAAATTAAAAGTATGGAATTTTGAAATCTGATGGCTTTCATTGCTCCTCTAATTTCTTTGTCTATTGAATCAGTAGTTGTAAAAGGAAGGTGATAGTTCTACCAAGAAAAAAAGGAGAAGAGGAAGGTGAATAATCATTGGCATGATCCATACCAACTTAAAGAAATCAATAATTAGAGGAATCATCAATCATCCATGTCAGGTAGATTTTTAATCTGGTTTGGCTCCATCTTTCACAGGCATTCAAATCAAAACCACACTATACCTACCTACAGTCCCTTCAAATCAAATATACAAAATATTCCTACTTTTCAGGAGAATCCCCTTCTTCTCTGCATAAGTTTTTTTTTTTATAAGTAAAGGAAATAAAGTCCTTTAGCAAATTTACCTTAATGTGTAACTTTTTTCTTCAATTTAATCTTAAAAATCTTGAATTATTCAACTTTTCGGTTAGATTATAACTTTTATAATTAAAAATCGATCAATTTATTAATTAATTAGGTAATTTTGATAAATTATTAAGTTCTTATAAATAAAAATAAATCAATTAATTTACATTTATCAATATTTTTAACTAAACTTTAAATTATTTAATAAATAAGAATAATTTCTTCTAATTATATTTCAAATTATTTAATTTTTAGCTAGTTTTTATAACGGTTTAATTTTGATTGAACCTTTTAAAATTTAAACCTCATGTGTTTTTAGTTTAACTTACGGTTGTATCTTTAAAATATTGGTATAAATAATAAAACTTAATTTTATTAAATTTAAGAAATTATTGGTATGTTTTGTTATATTTACTTTTACTGTCACAGTCACCTTTGTATCAAGTTGTCCAGTTCTTATGCTATAAATATATCCCTAGCTCTTTTGAGGTACTTGTCATGTGAAGAAGTTGACTATCTGCCTACTCATTAAGCTCAACAGAACTTCCACTGTACAATGGCATAAGATATAATCTAATATTTAGACTGCAAGTGTACAATGTTGTGTGTGTGTTTTTGTGAAATGTGAAGATGAGATCCACACAGGTACTGGAGAATTATGAGACAGCAACCACCATGGAAAAGCACATTTCTACACTTTCTCTTGTTCACATCTACTCAACAAACCAATTATTTTAAATTTTACTTTTGGAACTATATTAATATTTGATAATCCAAATTATTCGGTTTTGATATATTAATATTCGATAATTCAAATTATTCGGTTTTGATATTTATGCTAACGATTGAATTATCAAAAATTAATAAAATTGCACCCTAAAAATATATAAGTGATGTAAAAAATTATTATAGGACTTATTATATAATACTAATTCATAAATTATACTTTTAATTATTCTTTTTAAATTTATATTAATATATGAGAATCTAAATTATTCAATTGTAATATTTATGCTAATGATTTATGTTATTGAATATATAAAACGAATTGAGTAGGTCTCACACAATAGCTTAAGCTTTTGTGATGAAACGATCGCTTAACATAGCATTAGAGTCTTTGTGATCAAGTATTTGTGAGTTTAAATCCTACCACTCATCTATTATTCAACACAAAGTAGAGTGAGTCTGTGCAAGTTTCAAATCTAAATGGCTTTCACTTGAGGGGGTGTGTTAGTGAATATATAAAATCGATTAAGTTGACCTCACACAATAACTTAAATTTTTGTGATAAAACGGTCACTTAATAATTTAATTATGAAAAATTGAATTTTAAAAATTAATTAATAATTATAAAATTTTATTTTAAAAATAAAATACACACAAATCAACACGAGCTTTTTTGTGGTGATGGGGTCGTCTGCATTAAATCCTGTCTAGTGAATCAAAGTCTTTGGTTTGGATCGTAGATTTGCAGCAGTTGAAATGCATAGTCTCTTAGATTTTAGTACAAGAGAAAATTTGTAGGGTGCAAAATGAAGGCTTTTACACACTTTTTTTGGAAAGTTAATCTCTTTATTGGGAAGTGAGACTACGAACAACAATCAAAATCATATTAGTTTGGTTTCAGTAGTTCAAAAAACATAATGGTTCTGTGACTCCTGTCAATCAGAGACTGCACATGCCTTCTTCTTTCAAACTTTGAACAACAACACTTTCACTCACCTTCCTTCCTAGTTCCTTGTAGCCATCACTAGAGACTGTTTTACTATAGTGATGCTGTTTCATGTGTTCAAAAGTTACTATAAGGTAGATGACTGAAATTCATCCTTGGAAATAGATTGAATCCTCTAATTCAACTTAATCATTTCCAAGTTTTACTTGAGTTCTCATAAATCGGAAGTTTATCAGAAAACAATCTCTGTATCTCTATCGAAAATGCGAGTATGACTGCGTACATCTTACCGTCCTCATATTCTGCTTATGCGAAAATTTAGGTACGTTTAATTTGATTATTTGAATTCTGATAAAAGATTAGTTGAATTTAAGTTACGAATTCTGAAGTCTAATTTGAGTTTAACATTACTTTGAAAGATATAGTCGATCCATTTGATAGGTTGAATTTTCAAAATTAATTTTAGTTTAAAATTTGATGAATTGGAATTAAATTCGCAACCCTAATTAATTTAATTATTGAATTAAATTCGGTTTTAAAAATGTATAAATTTGAGTCTCGTGATTTGAAGTTTAATTTGCATTCGAACTATTTTATAAAATTTTAGGTTCAATTCTCAAACTCAATTTTAGTTTAAATTTTGATGAATTCGAATTTAATCTCTTAGTTTCATATTGGATTTTTTAGGATATGTTATTCCTATTGAAAATGTTTAAATAAGTATTTTATTTTTTATTTTTAATAAAAATAATTTGATTAGTATCTAAACATTTATTCATAAAATATATAAAATTGTAATTATATAGATCAATTATTTGATTTTATAGTGTATTTAAGAGAAAATTAATTTACACACACACATATATATATATATATAAATATATATATATATATAATTGGATTGTGTATTCAATTTTTAAGACATTAATTTTAAAACACTTTTACGAGTTTATAAATAAATAAATAAAGTGAATTGGCTTGTGATTGGACAAGCAAATAGTCCTAGAGCATAGTATCCTACTATCACCAAACTGGAGAAAAAACTTGTACACTGTAGGTCAGCAGTACGAGAACAAAAGCAAATCAAACTGGACACGAAAATCCAGGAAAGCATCAGACGGTCCAGAAGTGATGAGAAAGCACTCGTGTGCAGAAGATGCATCGTCTCTTTTTTAATCTTTATTAACTCATTATTATCTATCTTTTTTACTTTTTTACCGTCGGCAGTAAAAAAGATCTTTTTCACTCAATTGCTGACGAACGCACAGTAACTTCTTCTTCGCTCCCCTTTCTCGCGAGTGCGTGCACCTTCCGCACATTATTGTTCTCATCAAGATAAGAGAGTGTATGCACGCAAGTTTAAGACTGTGGGGGAGAGTTAGTACAAAATCTGGGTTTTGGATACAAGGACGGAAAAGGCTGAAAAGGCTGCAACTCCGTTCCGTAAATCGACGACAAAGTCGGGCGGTTTGACGGTGAAGGTGGGCCCCATCGCTGTAATAAATCGCAAGCAAAAGATATGTTAATGTTGTTGGACGAAGTGAAGTGAGGGCTGAACAGAGACAGAAGAAGAGCAGTAAAACTGCTAACGTTAACATGACGTTATTCACCTGAAACTGAACGTAATCTTATACCATGTCAGTAGTTTTGCCACGTGTCGGCTTCATACCTCTTCATCTCATTACATTTTCTTATTAAAATTAAGGTGACTTTCTGAATGTCAAGATTAAACTAATTCAAAATTCAATAAATAAAAAATATATTTTGTAAGAAGATAATACATAAAAATACAAACATATTAAATTCATAAATAATAATTAATTTAAATTGATTAAACTAAGTTTAATTTTAATTAATTTTAATTTTATATTTACTTAAAGTTGATTAATTAAGTTAAATTTGAATTAAATTATTAATTGCAATTAATCAAACTATTTTAAAAATAAGTATTAAAAATAAAAAATAAATTCATTATTAAACTAATTTAAAATTCATATGATTTAATTCAATATACAATTGATTTCACATTTAAGCATAACAGTCCATTGAGCTCCTAGGGGTGGTTTTAGTATAGAGCATGAGGCTAAAAGGTCATTTGTTCAAATCTTTTTATTTACTCTCTCTTTCGATCGAGCATATTATACAAAACTTGCTTAATGTAAAGTACCTAATTGATGTGATTTGTAGATTATTGTGTCAATTTGAAGATTAATTCAATACGCATATAAAAATAACGAATGTTGATTCCTTCGTTCTTAAATAAATTGAAAGTCCATTGATATTAGAGGTTTAAAATATAGAATGTTGTTTTGCATTTGTCTTAGAGGGTCAATACTCAATTGTCACAAGCCAACTTTGACATCTAACTTAGAAAAAATGACAGTTTTTATTAGAAATAGTAGCTGTGTACTAATTTTTTTAAAATATGATAAATAAAAAATAAAAATATGTCAAATTTAAAAAAACTTAAAATTAATTAAATTAATAAAATCAATAGTACAAGAAATCAATTTTTATATAATTTCATTAATTTACTACAATTATTTACTGTTTGTAAAAAAATTGTAAATCTTTTTATAATTTATATAAAAGTTTGAAATTAATTCTTCCAATTAATAGTATCAGTAATTTGATGTGATAATTTTTAAATGTATAATACTTTCTTTAAATCATTAAGGAGTAATTAAAAATTAACAAATAGTACAAGTGTTACAACTTACTTGTCAATTTGATTAATTTGTTAATTTGTTATCTATAATATTTATATATCAATACTTATATTAACATATTAATAAATTTATTAAAATAATAATCATAGTTGAATATAAGTATAATTTTCCGTATATGACAAAGATTTACTAGATACATACGAAAAGACAAAAACTAAAATACTAAATACCAATATTAAATTGTGAATTTGTCCTGGTCGGTGGATGCTAGTACTTATAGCATTCCATAGGGCATTAATTGTTCGGAAGTGATGTGAGCAGAAGCAATTGCGGCCGCTTATAATTACACACCTATCTTTTTTCCCCTTTCTGAAATTCCTATGAACTTGACCGATGCCTAACTCCTACATTCATACATGTCTAAATCTTACAGAGAGAGACAAAAGAGACGTGAAAAGAAGATAAAGAGCATATCTTTGAGAGTCCTTAAAAGCCTCGAGGGGTTATGTGTTTATTCGAGATAAGAATGAACGGAGGATTAGTAGGCGTGCAAGTGGAAGAGTCGAATGTTTTATTGTTCTTTTGCTTCAATCTTTGTTGTGTTCTTATCTTAAGGGATAGGGATGAATATATTGCATCTTTTATGCATATCGTGTATAAACTCATATGATAGTGATATCAATAACTTTTAAAAACGATAAGATCTTGTACCCCTAATTTGTTCAATTTCATTACCAATTTTTTTAAGAGATTGACAATTCCTTAAATTATACCTTAGATCTTGAAATTTTAGAAAGAAACAAGTTACATATATAGTTCTCGATTGGAAAAACTAGAAATCGAAAGTTGGATGAAAATAAATAAATAAATCATTCGAATATATACTTTGAGAGTAATAAATAATCCTTGATTAGTGAATGTTATAATGTAATAAAAAATAATATTAATATTTAATTTTATTATATGATAAGACTCAAGAAGTATATATAATAACCCGTATAAAGATAATAACGAGTTAGGTTAAACTCGGGTTAGACTCAATGATCTAACTCGGGTTAGATTCAATGATGATTAAATCATGAATGTTAGTTGATTGTAATTGATGATACATTAACAGAAATATTTGTCCAAGTACTTAAGTGCTGGATTATTTTGGTAGCAACTAGTTTAGTTCACAAGTATTAAACCAAATCAGAGCCAAACGACGTCGCTTAAGTTTAAAAAACGCACAGCACCAATTGATAAGGGTAATTTTGTCATTTCACATGCAAAGAATTAGAAGCCGTTGTTTGTTATTTAGTTACAGTTAGTTAGTATCGGGTTTGTTCTGTCACTTACTTATATATATACAACAAGCTCTTATCTTTGATTTACGCTTTTTATTTTTCGTTACGTATCATTTGTAATCTTGTAAGTTCGCAAGTTTTATAGTAGAATTTTAAGTGATTACTTGAAAAAGTGGAAGTAAGAATTCAAAGGGAATTGCCGAACTACTATAAACTGTGTTGTTGTTCGTTTCTTTTTTGCACTCAAAATATTCGATGATTTGCTCATGAGAGTTTGCGGGTGAAAAATATTCAAGATTCGATAGAAGATTCTTAACACTTAAAAAAGTGTTTAAGCATGAGTTTGATCAAATTTGATAATTTAGATTTACTTATAAGTTTAATTAAATTTAGATTGAAGTTTAATTAGATCCAATTAAATATATATTTTGTTAAAATTTTAAAATAAAATTAATTTACTCAAATCAATTAAAATACTTCTAGTTCAAATTTCGAATTTTACAACCTGATTAAATCAAACAAATTTAGGATATCAGATCTTTTATTTCAATTACTCTATTTTAATTTATTATGTTAACTCTCATGCTTATATTTATATAAAATATACTTAAATATATACATAAGATTTAAAAGAAGATCGTCTAATCTCAAGTTTACGCCCATTGCATGTAAAATTTTTTCTATAAATGAAAATAAGGAGAGAGAGAGAGAGGAAAGGGTTTCCGAAACCGAGAAAAGGCCGTCCCAATCCCAACCCATTGAAAATGATGTCGGGAGAGAAGGTGTCTTAAACCAACTTCTTCTTCTCGGTACAAATCATGGCACATGCATGCCAATGGATGGGAACTTAACAATAATGGCCCAGGTGGTTTCCGTGCAATCATAATTATTATATATATATATATATCTTTGGACATGCAAGTAACAAAAAAGTACGTACGTAGCTTTGTAATTGTATAGATATAGACCCTCTTTAGTTCTGCCTCTTTAACGTACCTTCTTCTGTCTCATCTCATGGTCCTCTACTACAAAGGTGGGAGGTTTAGTTTCTTGTTCATTAGATCTTTTACAAGTGTTCTTTACAAAAACAAGCAAAAGGGTCTTCGATTCGATCTTCTTCTTTCTTTGTAATGATCCTTTAGGGTAAAATCAGGCCAAAAATAAAGTATGAAGGCAGACATGCAAACAAAGCAGGTTAATACTATTTTTATACTCAATTATAATTCATTATTAGTGATTGTTTATAGTTATAACAATATCAACAACGTTTTGTTAAATACAAGGTTTTAAAAAGTTTAAAAAATACGCAATTTAATCTATATTTAATAGAGATAGTATTTTCGATTAATTATTTATAATTAATCTTATTATATAAATTTAAATTTTATTCTTATTATTTATAACAAGGTTGATATTACTAAATGTAAAGTATTTTTTAAATTAATATGACTATAGACCCACTCACCAAGAGAAACTAAGGTGGCCAACAAAAGAGAGAAAATGTTCATTAGGTGGCCAACATATTACTTTAGCATCTCATTAGGTAAATAAATCAAACTTAAATGAAAATTTTCCAAACATAATTGTGGATTACACACAATTGACCTCTCATCCTTTAAATAAAATTTGTTTCTTATATTTAATACCAAATAAAATATTAGAATTTTTAATATAAATAAAGTGTAAAGTCTATTAACAAAAGTTAAGCTTGAGTTAATAATTATCAAAATAACAAAAACTAGTCATTTGGATAGTTGACTCTTACCACTTATAAACCCTTTAACATTTTCATGTTTGGTTAATATGAGATATTCTAACACTCCCCTTCAAGTGCAATTGAGACTAGACATTCAGTTGTCACTTGAAATAAACGCAGTAATAATTGAGTCGGACCGTTGAGACTGGACATCCATACGGGCAACTTGGAAATTAATAATTGGGACTAAACTTGCTCTGATACTGTATTAAAATTTTTAATATAAGTAGAATGTAGAGTCAACTAACAAAAATTAGACTTAGGTCAATAATTGTCAAAATGAATAAAACTAGTTATTTGAATAATTGAATCTTCCCACTTATAAACCCTTTAATATTTTCATGTTTGGTCAATATGAAATACTCTAATATAAAAAGCTTAAAATATATTTTTTCTTTGGTCAAGATATTTATTTTTAAGACTTTGAGTTAAATAGTCTAAAATCCTTTTTTACCGAACTATACTTTATTTTGTATTTGTTTGATTATCTTTTTAAACAAATTATTCTCATTTAAAAATTATTAAAATTATATTTTAACTAATAAATTGCTTTTAGTATTACCCATTTTAATTTTAAATTTATCTTTTTAAGTATTTATATTTATCAATATACACAACTTTACTCAATGTGTTAAGAGTACGACGATCTTCTTATCTTATGTAATTACTTAACAACGTATTTATGGGCATGCTAATGATAAAAGTTAGTGAGAAGTGAACAACTAAAACAAGTTTTGGTTTATGATTGAAAAGTGCTAACACAAAGGAAAACGTGTTGTCAAAGTGGAAAGCATCGGGTAAAGTTTTTAGATGGAGTAAATATAATATTCTCTTATCCGTGTCCTTTTGTTCCTGTGCTGTCACGTGCGTCATCACCTCTCCTGAGTGATCACTTCCAAATAATTTATTTAACAAAAATTTAAGAATATTAGGATAAATAATTAATTATTATTATTGACCTTTAATTTGAGTTTTTATTTAAATATTTAGAATTATTATTTAGAATTACTTTGTTATTTAATTATAAAAATTCAAATAAATTAAAAGTCTAAAATAAATAAATGTTTATAAATAGTATAAAAACGACAAAACTCCTTAAACCTTTGTCAGAAATATCTGCGACACAGTTCGAGTTCAATTATTACCGGGAATAGCCGGTGGTCGGTCGGTTTCTCGAAACCCTATGCTGGGCAGTGCCTCCATTGGAGAGATCGAGAGTGCATTAAGAGGAAGAGAAAGCTGGAGCGAAGGGAGAAGAGAGAAGAGAGATTTTGTTGCTGAGTCTTTTGGGTTGGGGTGTGTGTGTGTGTGTGTGTGAGTTAGTGATGATGTGTGTGTCTGTCTCTGTGTTGCGTATGTGTGAGGATGCGTGAAATGAGCAACCCTCCCATTCCCATAACACGAGCTCAAAATTTTCTCAGTCTCTTCACGTATCTCTGATAACCAGAGCCTCTCTGCTTTAGTTGCAGACTCAGAAGATCATGATAGCCCTTCATTTCATCATCACAGCATCTCTTTCACTGTTCTCTTTCTTTACTTATCTCTATCCTCTTTAATTTCCCACTTCTTCTCTCACCTTCTTTTTCATTTTCTTTGGCTCTTTTTTTTCTTGTTCAGGACTGTACTTAGTGAAAATAGTCTTTTGTTTGTGTCTGTGTGGCTATGGCGGAGGGTTATGAGCCCTACCATGTCCCACAACAAAGTAGAAGAGATAAGCTAAGAGTTGTGGCTCAAAATCATCCTGAACTTCATGCTTGCGCTGGTTTACTACCTATCTACGATCCCTCGTTACTCTCTTCAGATTTGCTTGCGTGTGCGAACAACTCCCTCACAGGTGTAACTGAGTCTTGTAAAGCGAACCCGGTTTGTGTTGTTAAAGAGGAAGGTTCCAATTTGATGGCTTTTGCTGGTGGGATCGTGAATGCTTCTTCGTCTTCTTCTTCTGCCACTCATCACCAAACTTACTTGGATCCACGCTCCTCGTTGTCCATAAATCCTAGTTCAATTCAAGATATTAACAGTAACCCTTTTCTTTATACACCACATAACCTTCACAGTCTCAGAGATTTTGACCACTCCTATAATAGTGGCAGTGAAGTGATAGTGTTCAAACCAGAACCTTTGTCTTTGACCGCCCATGAATCTAATGCCACTGGACAAGGGTTGTCCTTATCTTTATCTTCTCACCATCCCCATCAAGTTAATCTTCCTTTAGAGCTTAATTTGCAAAGATATGGCTCTGCAATTTATGCGGACAAAATTAGCAGTGCTGGTGTGTGTATGGTTCCGGGGAGTGGTTCGACCTCGAACGAGGTATCTAGAAGCTCGGTCCCTCTTGGTCCATTTACGGGGTATGCTTCAATTTTGAAGGGATCGAGGTTTCTGAAGCCTGCACAACAGTTACTTGAAGAGCTTTGTGATGTCGGTCGGGGAATTTACGGCGAGAAGATCACAGTGGACGCTTCTCTGATGGATCCTCCCATTGAGTGTTTGAGTGCGAGTGAGACTGTCGATGATCAGACTAGTTGCGGGGATGGAAGTGAAAGTCGAAGAAAGAAATCGAGGCTTATTTCAATGTTAGACGAGGTATTCTTCCTTGCTCTATCAAGTTTGAGTTCTTTTAACGTACAATTCATGTTCTTTGAGTTCTTTTAAATTCACGGTTCTAATTTTTACCTTCTTCTCTGCATAGAGTCGTCACTTCAGGTCTCTTCACCTCACGACGAGTCATTTAGGCTCTGTGGGAGCCATTAGTTGGGCCATATTAAATGATTTAGTGATTATTTAATGCATTATCTGAGGCAGTCATTGCTTCAACCAAAACTGC
The DNA here is from genome assembly GCA_027575705.1 of Erythroxylum echinodendron. Taxonomy (NCBI): domain Eukaryota; kingdom Viridiplantae; phylum Streptophyta; class Magnoliopsida; order Malpighiales; family Erythroxylaceae; genus Erythroxylum; species Erythroxylum echinodendron. Next base: position 33,337,918 of record JANZXR010000004.1, on the reverse strand, counting down.
GGATTGGTGGTTTTGCATGAACCAGTTATTGTATAATGCTTTTGAAATTTATATCATTCCTCAACTGCATATTTGTATTCTTGTTATTCGGGAGATAGACTTAGATCATAGATAGCCTCGATGATCACCAAATCATCTTTTTGGAAAAGGTGATTGGAGGGAATATATGCACACGAATAGTGTTGTTATAAAGTGTCTGACAACCGTAGAAAGAGTTCTAATAGGTTACAAAGTCACCATTTTTGGAGGTAATGTGCATAAAGTGATTAAAGGAATCCATTTGAAAAGATTTATACTCCGACAAAGCGAGTAATACCAAGCACTATCGGATTCCAAACCTAAAGAGAGAACAGATGAGTAGAGGACAAGGTGTCCGAACTTTTTCAAGGAGTGGCTCAAATTGAAGTAGGTTATACTAACCAAACTAGCCATCAGTTTCTTGTGTTATTCTTACCTTTTTAAGGTTAAAAAAAGAAGAAGATAGAAGTTGTAGGTGCTATCATTCTTCCATGTGCATTTTATGTAGTCATGATTAGCAATAAAACCAAAATTGAATGGTAGTTGAAGGTTGGAACAAATCCATGTTACCAGCTTTTTTATGTGTAAGATCTCATTGATTTCTCATCAGAAAACCTTTTTACGTATAGATTGTGGATTGAGGATTATATATTTACTCTAGGGCTATTGGAATATCAAGTAAAGAACGGAATAGTTACCAGATTTTAGTTGAGTAGTTGGCAACATTTGGCATGTAATCCTGTCACGTCAAAAGGAGAAGAAACATAACTACATACATACGGAGAAGGAAACCTCTTTTTTTCTACCTTTTACCAAACCTATTTGCATTGCTTGTTAAAACGTTTAGGTCATGTATATATAGTTTTGGTAGTTTGTTCTTTTGAAATGTACTTGTCACCTTAATCAGGTGCTGAGCTTATTCTTCATCGAGATTTATCTTGATTTTGTCATTTTCTTCCTCTCTTCGTCCTTTATCTTTTTCTTATCCTCCTTGGATAAAGCTCAAGGAAAATCTTGAACTTATTGGGACCATGAATATGATTTTACTTTGTTGGGAGTCGTTTTTTGTTTTTACCTTAGATTCATTTCTTTAGTTTACAAATTTCACGTCTGATTAATCTCTTTTTATCTTATGCTTCAAGTGCACAATGTCCTATATATATATATATAGATTTCTGATCAAAGCCTATAACTTTGTGCTTTTAGCTGTTTCTAACCCTTAATGTTCATCTTTTGCAATCATAGGAATTTCGATAATTTGGATTACGAACTTGTTTCTTTAACCAGTTTGCTTGGTTTGTTACTTTATTGCATTCTATGCTAATACGAATGTGTGTGTGTGTATATAGATATATATGTGTGTGTATATATATATATATATATAGATATATCTGTATATATATGTATATATATACATATTGATGTACAGAAACTACCTGGCACACGAATGAGGTTTATACATACAAACTATATATACACATAAGTTTTAGAAAGTAAGATTAGAAGTTCTGGATGCATTTTTGGTTAAACTCCTTTGTAGAGTGGTGACATGGATTGGGATTCAATTCTTGGCGAACTGTGGCAGCATGCTTAATCTTTTCTGGTTTGTGTAAATCACAATGGGATCTTTGGTGATTACTAGACACCTAAGGGGAAGTATGCACTAGTCGTGCATGGCCATGGATATTTACTATCTGCTTTTTAACATGAATATATTGTTTCTGCATTCATTGACGTGACTAATGCCTTTAAATCTCTTTAATGGATAATCTGATGTAAATTGTGTTGAATTAAATTGAAATTTACTTTGCCGAGTTGGTAGTATTATTCTAACAACTAATCAACAAAGCCTGCCTTTCCAATCCTTACTACAACTTCGAAGAAGTACTTGTAGGAACCTTGCAGTGCTGTTTGAAACAAATATCTTCAGTCCCGCTCACTGGCCATTCAAAACTACTCACGCTGTTTGATTTTATTAGGTGTACCGGAGGTACAAGCAATATTATCAACAGATGCAAGCGGTTGTGGCATCTTTTGAGTGTGTTGCTGGACTTGGCAATGCAGCTCCATATGCAAACTTGGCCTTGAAGGCCATGTCCAAACATTTCAGGTTATTGAAGAATGCTATAACCGATCAGCTTCAGTTCTCGTCGAACAAGACACACGGTCAACTTAGCCATGGAAAAGAGGAAGCTACAAGGTTTGCATGCACTGATAGAGGTATTTATAGCCAAAGACCTGTCCAGAGCCCAGTATTCATCGAGCACCAACCTGTTTGGCGACCTCAGAGGGGACTTCCTGAGCGTGCAGTAACGGTACTCAGGGCATGGTTGTTTGAACACTTCTTGCATCCGTATGTATCGAAATTGATTCCCCTCCACTTTATAGTGGAAATGGCTTCTGCTTTGAATTGTGTGGCATTTGACTATTAACAAGTGATGATTGTTTTTCCTGTGTTTATTTCTGCCCCCTTACAAAATGCAAAATTTTAATTACGTTAATCTACCGAGTTTGATCAATTCATTAACACCATAACTTTTGCTTTTTGTTGCAGTTATCCTACAGACACAGACAAGTTAATGTTGGCCAAACAAACTGGCCTATCCCGGAGTCAGGTGACGAATTCTTCTTCACTTTATCATTCTTTTGTGATTGATCTGAATCCAATTTTTCCATTGGAAAACATTATTCCTTTCACCTAAATAAATTGATTATACTTATTCTTGAGGTAATCGTAAGTTATGATATTGAAGTTCTTGTTATGCAAGAGCAGATGTCTGATACATGTCTTATGATGTGTGAATGTATTTGTTGAACAGGTATCTAATTGGTTCATCAACGCTAGAGTAAGACTCTGGAAACCAATGGTCGAAGAAATACACATGCTGGAAACCCGGCAAGCACAGAAGGTCTCTCAGAGGGAGGACAAACATATCAAAATCTGTAGTGATCAGATGACAGCGTCCAATTCTCTTGCACCAGACAACCCTTCAACCTCCAGCCAAAGGGTTCAAGATGTACCAGCAAAGCGAACAAGAAATGAGCTTCCTAATATACCTGAAGGCGGTGGAGAACCAGTGAACTTGTCTTATAGCAGCTTGTCAAGTCATGCACAGATGGGAGGTGGCATGAGCATGGCAGGTTCAAGTACTGGTGTGTCCTTAACTCTTGGCCTTCACCAGAACAACGGGATTGGTTTTCCAGAGTCTTTTCAGATGAATGCTGCTCAACGTTTAGGCCTTGGCCTTGAAGCACAAAGTGAAGGGTACGTTCTGGGTGGTTTTGAAGCACAGAATCGACATTTTGGAAGGGATGTAATTGGAGGGCAGCTTTTGCATGATTTTGTTGGCTGAAGATGAATCAGAAGCTGGCACTCAAACTAATGAAGTTGCTATTTAGACCTTTTTTTTTTTTCATATATCCGATCAGAAAAAGAAGGTAATGTGATGTGTAACAAGGTTTTTCTTTTTTTCAATCAAATTGCAGTGTATATGATCTCAGTTCGGAAGATTATGTGGGTCGTAGGAGAAAAAGGTTGGTGTTATATTCTTCTGTAAATCTGTAATGTAAGTGCTAAGAAACGATACCTTTCGGAATCTGGTAAGTAAAAAAGCCAAAACTGGCTTCTAATGGTGCCATTTTTAGCTAATTTTTAGAGCCTGAAACATTTTACGGTTCAACTATTCAATCCTTTCTCTCTTCGTGGAGGTGGTTTTCCTGTCAACTTCGTAGCGAACCACCAGAAAAAACCTTTTACTTAAGAATCTCGAGTTTAACATAAGCTTTTGTACCCATTTCAATCCAAGGACTGCTGATGGTTCTTAACTTTCTTTGCAAGTCTATATCTGGGACGATGAACTTGAGCTTTATCGGAAAATATCAATCGTTTATGGTACTGATAAGTTTTCAAGGTCTCACGGGGCCTGAGCTTGGACTTTGTAGAGATGAAACACGTGTTGAGAATATAAATTTGTTTATTGGAGTCCAAGTTCAGGTCCAAAATTATAAGCCTTCTATTTAGAATTTTCTAGTGTTACTTAAATTATTGTTAGAAAGTTAGAGAAGAATGATGTGTATACTTTTTTATAATTTTATATTAGTATTTTTGTGTGGTGTATGATGATTTGTAAGTAGTATAAATACTCCTTTCTAGTTTGGTTTAAGAATTGAGAAGAAGTAAAAGCTTCTAAGTTAGTGAAGAAGTAAAGTTGAGTGACTTGTAGTATGAGAGTATTCTTATAATATTTTCTTAAGTTTGAATAAGAAGTTATTTATGTGAGTTCATCTCTAACAAAGTAGTATTATAGTTAGTTGGAAATTTATTTCAAAGTATACATTATAATATATCAAATCGAAGCTCTCGTCATTACGAATCCAACGCCGCTAGAATCTCTCCAATCGGAGGTTTGGCGCGCCGTCACATGCCACCAGAAAGTAATTCAACTCAACGAGTTGAGTTAGAGTCGAGTTGATCAAGCCGTGAAACCTGCTGACCGAGTTGTTGACCTAGCTGCTTGAGCTGTTTGACCAAGTTATCAAAGTCAAGGGGATATGTGTCGGAACGACCTACGGGCGTTCCGG
>JANZXR010000004.1:33315952-33333219 GCA_027575705.1 Erythroxylum echinodendron | reverse complement strand
CTGAGCCGTTCAAGTCGTTGGCATTGACCAAGTTAGGATTGACTTTGACCGTTGACCGAAGTTTAAAATTTTGACCAAGTCCCTCCCAAAATTTTTTCGACATTTTGGATCCGTCCACCTTATCAGAATTTTCAAAATCTTGCTATAGTGAATGATATGGCAAATGGAGTGGCATTCTTTCAAGTTTCAACACTCAACAACAATAATTATGACAATTGGAGTATCAAGATGAAGGCCCTCCTTAGAGCGCACGTTGTTTGGGATATTATAGAGAACAACTTAAGCGAGCAAGAAAATGAAGATGCTCTTACACAAAATCAAGAGCCAAAATTGAAGGATTTAAGAAAGAGAGAAAAGAAAGCTATCTACCTCATCTATCAAGCATTAGATAATGATGACTTTGAAAAAATTTCCAGTGCAATTTCAGCGAAAGAAGCATGGGAGAAGTTGCAAACCTCTTACAAAGGAGTCGAAAAGGTGAAGAAGGTTTGTCTTCAAATATTAAGAGGTGAATTCGAATCCTTACACATGAAAGCTTTTGAGTCTATTTCAGATTATTTCTCAAGAATCGTTGTTGTTTCTAATCAATTGAAAAGAAATGATAAAAAGTTAGAAGATGTGAGAGTAATAGAGACCATACTTCGTTCATTAGATCTCAAATTTGAGCACATCGTGGTGATGATTCGAGAAACTAAAGACTTGGAAGAAATGACAATCGAGCAACTCCAAGGATCATTGCAAGCATACGAAGTGAATCATAAGAAGAAGCAAGGGGTCACTGAGCAACTCCTTAAGCTGTAACTCAATGATATGCATGAAAGCCAAGGCAATGATAGAAACCAAAGTGGCCGAGGTAGAGGTAGAGGTCGTGGATGAGGTGGAAGTCGCAATCATGGACGAGGTTGGAATTACAATAACAACAATTCCAATAAAGGGGAAAGTTCAACACATGGTCGAGAAAAAGGCAATCCGAACTCGAGCATGACAAATCTCAAGTTCGATGCTATAATTGTCAAAAGTTTGGGCATTGTGATTCAGAATGTAGAGCTCCCAACAACAGAGTCGAGGAGAAGGCCAACTACGTGGAAGAGAAGATCGATGAGAAATAAATTCTTCTTCTAGCGCGAAAGGAGACTGATGATGGCCAAACAAATTTCTGGTATCTTGACAGTGGTGCAAGCAATCACATGTGTGGATGGAAAGATATGTTTGTAGAGCTAGACAAGTCAGTAGGAGGAAATGTCTCATTTGGAGATGATTCCACAAAAACAGTGAAAGCGATAAGTAACATTCTTATCTGTTTGAAAGACAAAAGACATCAATTTATTTCCAATGTCTACTATATGCCCAATATGAAAAGTAATATCTTAAGTTTAGGACAATTGTTAGAGAATGGTTATGATATTCATATGAAGAATTATAATCTTTCTATAAAAGATGATAAGAATAACTTCATTGCTAAAGTACTGATGTCAAAGAATAGAATGTTCCTGATCAACATATAAAGTGATGTTGCAAAGTATCTGAAAGCTTGCTAGAAAGATGCATCATGGCTATGACATCTTCGATTCGAGTATCTCAATTTTGAAAGACTGGAGCTTCTATCTAAGAAGGAGATGGTGAAGGGATTAACTTGCATCAACCATCCTGATCAATTTTGTGATGAGTGACTACTCGAAAAATAATTCAGAAAAAGTTTTCCAAAGGAGCCAGATTCAAGAGCCAAGAAGCCACTCGAACTAATCTATATTGATGTGCGTGGTCCGATCAAGTCAAGCTCTCTCAGAAATAGTAATTATTTCCTTCTCTTCATAGATGATTTTTCAAGGAAAACATAGGTGTATTTCTTGAAGCAAAAGTCAAAAGTTTTTTAGGTTTTCAAGAAGTTCAAAGCTGCAGTGGAGAAAGAAAGTGGAAGAAAGATCAAAGCCATGAGATCCGACCGAGGAGGAGAATTTACTTCCAAGAAATTTTAAAACTTTTATGAAGAAAATGAAATTCGTTGACCCTTGACAGTTCCAAGATCCCGTCAACAAAACGGCATAGCAGAAAGAATCGAATTATCCTCAATATAGCTCGAAGTATGCTCAAAAGCAAGAAACTGCCTAAGGAGTTTTGGGTGGAAGCGGTAGCTTGTGCAGTCTACTTGCCGAATCGATCTCCAATGAGAAGTGTTTGGGGAAAGCCACTGCAAGAAGCATGGAGTGGAAGAAAGCTCGACATTTCCCATTTGAGAGTTTTTGAAAGCATAGCCTATGCTCATGTACTCGACGAGAGAAGAACCAAGCTTGATGATAAAAGTGAAAGCTTCATCTTCATCGGCTATGATGCAAATTCAAAAGGCTACAAGCTGTACAATCCAAACAATAAGAAGGTTGTGATCAATCGAGATGTGGTATTTGACGAAGAAAGACTATGAGATTTTGATTCTCATACAGATGACTTCAATTTCTCTCCTCAATTTGAAGATGAACAGGCACCAACAGAGATATCTGAAGAAGCCCAACAAAAGCCTATGACTCCACCACCTTCGCCATCATTAACTACCCATGGAGAGGAGTGACCTTCGTCATCTTCAAATGGGAGTCAAAGTGAAATAACTGCACCATGTACACGAAGTCTTCAAGATCTCTATGAGGTAACTGAACGACAAGATAATCTGACAATATTTTGTCTTTTTGCCGATTGTGAACTGGTGAGTTTTCAAGAAGCTGCACAAGAGAAGAAGTGGAAAGATGCAATGGACGAAGAAATCAAGGCCATTAAGAAGAATGACACGTGGGAACTCGTTTCACTTCCCAAAGGGCATAAGGAAATAGATGTCAAATGGGTGTACAAAACAAAGCGAAATGCTAAAGGAGAGATTGAAAGGCACAAGGCGAGGCTAGTTGTGAAAGGCTATAGTCAAAAGTTTGGAATTGACTATGATGAAGTATTTGCACCTGTTGCTCAATTATAGACTATTATACTAGTCATTTCTTTGGCAGCTCAAAACATGTGGAAGATACATCAAATGGATATTAAGTCTGCCTTTCTAAATGGAGTTATTGAAGAAGAATTCTACATTCAGCAACTATCAGGCTACGAAGTCAAAGGCCACGAAGACAAGGTGTTGAAGTTGAAGAAAGCTCTCTACCGGTGGAAGCAAGCACCAAGAGCACGGAATAACTGCATCAACAAGTACTTTCTTGAGAACAACTTCACCAAATGTCCATATGAAAATGCTCTCTATGTCAAAATCAAAGATGGAGACATTTTGATCGTGTGCCTGTATGTGGATGATCTCATCTGAACATCCTTTCGAGTTAGAAGAAGAATTTCTTTCTCATCAGTCTTCTCCTCCACGTAGTTGGCCTTCTCTTTGACTCTGTTGTTGGGAGCTCCAGATTCTGAAGCGTATTGCCCAAACTTTTGACAATTATAACATCGAACTTGAGATTTGCCATACCTCGAGTTCGGATTGCCTTGTCCTCAGCTTTGTGATGATCTTTCCCCTTTGTTAGAATTGTTGTTATTGTAATTCCAACCTCGTCCATGATCGCGCCTCGTCCACAGCCTCTACCTCTACCTCGACCACGTTGGTTTCTATCATTGCCTTGGCTTTCATGCATATCCTTGAGTTATAGCTTGAGGAGTTGCTTAGTGATCCACTGCTTCTTCTTATGCTTCTCTTCGTATGCGTACAATGATCCTTGGAGTTGCTCGATTGTCATTTTTTCCAATTTTTTAGTTCCTTCAATCGTGACCATGGTGTGCTCAAATTTGGGATCTAATGAACGAAGTATCTTCTCTATTACTCTCACATCTTCTAACTTTTCATCATTTCTTTTCAATTGATTAGAAACAACAACTACTCTCAAGAAATAATCTAAAATAGGCTCATATGCTGTCATATGTAAGGATTCGAATTCACTTCTTAATATTTGGAGACGAATCTTCTTCATCTTTTCGACTCCTTTGTAAGAGGTTTGTAACTTCTCCCATGCTTCTTTGGTTGAGATTGCATCAGAAATCTTTTCAAAGCCATCATCATCTAATGCTTAATAGACGAGGTAGAGAGCTTTCTTGTCTCTCTTTCTTGAATTCTTCAATGTTGACTTTTGATTTTGTATAAGAGCATCTTCATTTTCTGGTTGGCTAAAGCTGTTCTATATGATATCCCAAATATCGTGCGCTCTAAGGAGAGCCTTATCTTGATACTCCAGTTGTCATAATTGTTGTTGATAAGTGTCGGAACTTGGAAGGATGCCACACCATTTGCCATATCACTCATTATGGCAAGAATTTGAAAATTCTGATTGAGTGGACAGATCCAGAACGTATAAAAAACTTTGAGGATTTGGTCAAAATTTTAAATTTAGGTCAACTGTCGAAGTCAACCCTAACTTGGTCAACGTCAACGACTTTAACAGCTCAGTCAACTTGGCTTTGACGGCTTTGTCAAATGGCTCAAGCAGTTAGGTCAGCGGTTCGGTCAACTTGGCTGTCACTCGACTGGACTCGACTCCAACTCTGCTTAACTTGGTAAGTTGACTTACTTTCTGGCAATAACGTTCTGGTGACTCTTGGTGGTGCGTCAGACCTCTGATCAGGGTGATTCTAGCGGCGTTGGATTCGTCGCGTTGAGAGCTTCGATTTGATATATTATAGTGTATACTTTGAAATAAATTTCCAACCAACTCTGATACTACTTTGTTAAAGATGAAATACGTGACAAACAACTTTTTATTCAAATTTAAGAAAATATTATAAGAATATTCTCACTCTAGATATTACAACTCATTCAACTTTGCTTCTTCACTCACTTAGAAGTTTTTACTTCTTCTTAATTCTTAAACTAAACTAGAAAGGGACATTTATATTACTTACAAACTATCATACACTATACAAATACCCTAATCTAAAATTATAAGAACTATACACATCATTCTTCTCCAACCTTCTAACAATAATTTAAGCAACCAAATGATCAAACACTAGAAGATTTTAGGTAAAAGGCATGTAGTTTTAGACTTTTATTATGAACTTGGACTCTAATAAAGAAGTTTATATTTTCAACAGGACCAGGGTGCCCAATCTCAGAACTGGTAAAACTTGACTTCCAAAGACGATCAAGAATGGCTTCACCTTCGGAGCTCCAAATCCAGAGGTGCTTCGTTTCATATTTAACTAGGCGTTGGCGTAGTAAATGTCCAAAGCCAAATAGCTTATCAGGAGCAGTAACTCCATCTTCCAACTACCTGCAAACTTCTGGATCTGAACAAGACAAGATTCTCTTGTCAAATATGTTGAATAATGTCCAATTTCTCATCTGTCAAGTTACGAAACTTCACTCGGAAACGTGGAATGCGTTTCCATTTCCTTCTGAGCCACGTGCTTGGAATTGAGAACATAACCAGATGCAAGAAAACGATGGAAAACGTGGGGTGCTTAGCAAGTCTTCGTTACATTAGTATGTTTAGCGTAAGATACACGAGTAAGACGACATTGTTTTAAACGTTTTTAATCTTTAAAGTCCTTGAAAAAAGTTATTAGTAATTGTTTAATTTTCTGAAAAATTTAAATAACAAATATGATTATATATATGCATCAATTAGATGTTTTTAAGATATTTTTAATTTATTATTTAAATTCAACTTGAATTAATTTAATTTGATTTAAATTAATAATTTATTATAATTATTTTGAATTATTTGTTTGAGTTGAATTTATGAGATGACTTGTGTTACATATGTTTTATAATTAATTTTTACTAAAATTTAAGAGAATATTTTTTCTTAAAAATTTAAATTCATAAGATAATTTTTGTATAACTTAAAATATTAAAATGTTTAACTAAGTTTAATCATAGGAATTTTTTATAATATATATATGATTTAATATATTATCAACGAATTATATTATCTTTAAAAACTACCAATAAACTCTTTTATAATTTTGATTTTGTAACACCAATGTCCTAAGTATCAACTTTATAAGTCCTAGCTCGGACTTAATTAAAATAACGTTGTTTTATATTTTAATTTAAAAAAATTAACGAGATTGACTTATGGGTCGATTCGTTGTCATCGCTATCTAGTAAAAATTTTGTTAACACGTAAAGTCCGATAAAGTATTAAACTCGTAAAATTAGAAAAGTAAAAAAAGGACAAGAAATAAAAAAATGTAATTAATGTATGGTTGAAATATGTGTAAATAGTTAGTCACTTATGGAAAAATTAGGTTAATGCGAGACTTTCTAATGGACTTTGTGACAAATTGGGGAAAAGGAAAAGGAAACTTGAGAGCAAACTCAGGAATTTTTGACTAATTTGGAGAAGAAATTGAAATTCCTTTCGTCCAAACCACGCAATTTAATTTATTTTTAATTAAAAATAGAGTCATATTAAAATACATTAATATTAAATTGACTAATATTTAATTTTAGATTGAAAAAAATATGATTAAAAAATCTAATCACAACACCGTGTTCAACAGTAGAAATTTAGAATTTTTTAACTTTTCGGTTCGATTTATTTTAATAACTTTTACTGCTAAAGTTTTATAAATTTATTAATTAATCGGCCAATAATAAGTTCTTATAAACTAAAATAAATCAAATAATTTTTATTTAACAATATTTTTTAATTAAATTTTAAATTCTTCGATAAATAAAAAGAATATTTTTTAATTTTATTCAATATTTAACACAGTCTAATGCTATTTGAATGTTTTAAACCTTACTTATTGGTTTAATTTCAGGTATAATTTTTAAAATATTGGTTAACAAAAACATTTTTTTTAAAATTATTCAACTAAATTATTTAAAAGTAATTGACAATTTTATTCTTTTTGTTAAAATTTATTTAATCTTCTCAAAACAATATCTCAAAAATCCATTTTTGAAATATATTTATATGGTTCAAAAGTAATTTTCTATGTGTTTCTCTTATAAATTGTGAATAAATAAGTTTTCTAAATTTGAAAATTTAAATATATAAAATTAAAATTTACACATTGAAATGAGACTTGAAATATTAATTATTTCTAGAAGTTCTGTCATTTTTTATAATTAATAATTTTTTTATGTTACATTTTTTAAGTGAATAATTAAAAAATGTAAACACCGTCTAAGTACATAAGGGTTTTATCTAGGGTTTTTCTCTACACCGACCAGAGTCTTTGTCTCTGCAATTCATTTCCTAACAGTTAATGTCTTCTCTTAGATCGTTGAAATCCCATGCTCCAACCGCATTAAGTTCAGACCCAGAATCACAAATTTTGAGCTAAGACTCAAAATAGGGTTTTAACCCACAGAGACCTATTTCTGAAATAAAGCTCATGTCTATGGAGGCCAGAGTTGGTATGGTTGTTGAAGGAGGGCAGAGGGCTTTGAATTCTACGGCGGCTCATGGCAGTGTCGTCGACGCCGGCGCTAGGAAATTCCGACAACATCAGAACAGTAACATCAACCACAACAAGCAGCAGTCTTTTACCCAACAATCCCAGTTGGGGACCGTCCAGCAGCTTCTCGCCGGCGGCATTGCTGGCGCTTTTAGCAAGACTTGTACTGCTCCTTTGGCTCGTTTGACAATTCTCTTTCAGGTGCGTTTCTCGGCTCATGATTTGTTGTTTCGATGTGTTGTTTTGGAAAGGATGCTGCCTTTCTGAATTTTCTTTTGTTGTTTTGGTGAGAATTTGATTTTGGCCTTTTCGGGTTGAGCATAACGTTTTGGAAATTTGGAGACACTGGTATTTGAGAATGTTAGAAATTATGGAATTTTTTTTTGTTGGATTTTGATGAAAGTCTATATTTGCGTGGGATTAAGTAAAGTTTTTTAACATACGTTTGGTGACACAGCCGACCTTACCAGAGTAGGAAAGAAGAAAATAGAAAGAAATAAAAATTTCTGTGTTCCTCTTCTCTAACCTGTGCTGTTAAAGGAAATGGTTTATAATAAATGGTTTCATTCCATGCGAATAACATTTTCTGTCGGAAGTAAATTCATTGATTGAACAGAATTTGCTTGCTTCCAAGACTTTAGGATCAGTGATTGAATCTTTAAATTTCACAAGTTGCTTTTTGAACATATCTGGCAAGATTTGTTAATTCTGCTGACTGCCTAACTTGTCAATTTATTAGGTTCAAGGTATGCACACTGATGTTGCAGCTTTAAGCAAGTGTACCATATGGCGTGAAGCTTGCCGCGTTGTTAATGAAGAAGGGTTTAGAGCATTCTGGAAAGGCAATCTGGTCACTATTGCTCATCGTCTTCCTTATTCTTCAGTTAGCTTTTATGCTTATGAACGCTACAAGAGTGTAAGCATCCAAGCTACTTCTTTAACTTTTGTATGGAACTGCTTTTGATTGACCTACTACCTTGGTGCTTGCTAAATTGCTGTATTTGGTCCCGTCCAGTTGTTGCAATCAGCTCTTGGACATGAGAATCAGAGGGGAAATCCAACTGAAGATCTTGCGGTGCACTTTGTTGGTGGTGGTCTGGCAGGAATAACAGCTGCCTCTGCTTCATATCCCTTGGATCTTGTAAGGACACGGCTCGCAGCACAGGTAACTCCAGCATCCTTGGGTGAGCGAGAAACTGTCTTTTTTGGTATACGAGTATTCATGGATGCTTAGAGTGGGTGTTGTCTTTGGGGGTATAGTGGATGATGTGTTTGATGTATGCTTATAGTGAGTGTTTTTCTGGGGGTATAGTGGGTGTTGCTTTTAGGTTGTTTGGCTTGTTGATGCCTACCTGCTACGGGTTTCCTGTTTCAAGCTTTTTCCTGACTTAGTCAGGTTGGATTTTACAGAGAAACACATTGTATTATAGAGGTATCTGGCATGCATTTCGTACAATAAGCAGAGAGGAAGGATTTATAGGTTTGTATAAAGGACTTGGAGCAACACTACTGGTATGCTTCTCTTCTTCTTTTTTCCCCTGGTATCTTCCATGCTTCATTAATTAATATTCAGATGTATAAATGAATGTGTATTGTTTTGCAGGGTGTTGGACCAAGTATCGCAATAAGCTTTTCTGTATACGAATCTCTCAGGTCATTTTGGCAGTCCCAAAGGTGAATACTTATCATGGATGATGAAGCAATATGGTCTGCTATGTTGTTTTTACTACTTACTTGTGCTAACAGCTTAAGTATCTGTCATTTGACTCAGGCCCAATGATCCTACTATTATGGTCAGCCTTGCTTGTGGGAGTCTCTCGGGCATTGCATCATCAACAGGTAATTGACCCACGACTTGCCTCATGTCATTGCTATATAACTACTTTGTGTAGTTATTGTGCTAGTAAACTATTCATCAGGAAATTCTGTATATGTGATTGTTGCTTGGTAGGTAGTTTCAGAGTGACTTCATTTCCTCTTGAGGAATGTTACCTGTAAGATATGTAAGCTAAATAGTTATCCTGAGCAGGCACATAAATCGTCCCTCTGTGATTTGCTTATTTAGGTGTGGTTATGAATGATAATCTAATTGTTCGGGGGACTGGTCCAGGAGTAAACATATTGTTAACAGCATGATGTGCTTTATCACGTGATACAGTTTTTATTTCAGAAAAAATAAACTGCTTCTGCAACAAGTTGTTGAACTAAATGCATATTTTTACTAAGAGATATATGTACTGGTTCTTAATCTGGAAGTTGATTACGTGTTTTGTCTATAGAGGAAGGGTTGATAAAGTGATTACTATCCTTTCTTCTGGGCAAAGAAATAGGTTATGCTTTCAGAGCTCCTTTTAATGGACTTTTTGCCGCTTCTATACTCACATTGGATACTTAGTGACCTTCTATTAGATGACCCTGTTCAATATTCTGTTAGGTTTCAGAGCTTATATATTCTTTTTTTTTTTAGTTCTCATGGTTTCCAGTCCATACCTTTTCACTGTAATTTGCAGCCATATTTCCTTTGGATCTTGTGAGGAGGAGAATGCAATTGGAAGGTGCTGGTGGTAGAGCACATGTCTATACAACCGGATTGTATGGAACATTTGGGCACATTGTTCGAAGCGAAGGCTTGCGAGGATTGTATAGAGGGATTATACCCGAGTACTGCAAGGTGGTTCCCAGTGTGGGAATTGTCTTCATGACATATGAGACATTGAAGATGCTTCTAGCTAACATTCCTACTAGTTGATAACTATACACAAATTTTTGATATTTGACGTTTGGCCATAAGTAATGTCTTTTGGAGTTACCTATTCTAGCTTATAATATGAAGAGGAAGAAACACGAGTGAATTAGGAATCGGAGTTGCCATGATCGAAGATTGGTGGAGACGTTTTCTCAGTCTATAGAGAAGCTCGGTGGTGATAAATTATTCGCCATTGCTGCTAAATTTTCATGTATAGATAGGTCGAACATTGTGATATTGATAAAAGTGTATCTCATTGCAGATGTAGGATTCATTGATGTTCATGTAATCAGAGAAATTTTGTTTCTGCAACATGTTTATGCATTTGATGCATAGCATGTTCTGGTGGAATCACCAACAGATTTGTTAATGGCAATTATCATTTGGTAGCGTTACAGTGATTTGAAGAGAATCTTTTTATAATTTATCCAAAGAAGATGGTCCAGTCTTCTTAAAAAAGCAGTCAAGATCATATATCAATGTCTGTATAAAGTAAAGCTACCTCGCTTATCAGTGGCTGGAGAAGAGAACAACAGAATCGAGGATGATTCTTAGGATAGAGCACCTTATCACCCTTTAGACTATATGCATCCCTGCTCTCTGCGGGAGCCCGTGCCATGGAATAAATCTTGTTTACTTTAAGAACTCTTATAAATTCCTGTAATCATTCATACGATCATTAACATCTTCTTTCCACAAACTTTCTTTGTACTAATTGTCTTCTAACATCCTTTCTTTTCTGGTTATTAAGTACCATTGTAGTTCCTCCTATGATGTTTGATTATACTGGGTCAGGATCTGGTAATCTGCATCCTGAGGTTTAGATTTTCCTCTTCTGCTGGATCTAGTCCTCGGGATGCAGATTATCTCGTCCTCGCTGGCAGTGAGAAACTTTTAGTATCAACAATAATGAAGCTAACCAACTTGAGCTGTTCCTCTCTTCAGGTAGTAACTTATCTCATCATGATTCCAGGATTGCATCAGGTAGTACATAGATGGGAATTGGTTTCTGTCAGGAATATGAAAGCTGAAGTTTCATGTCACTTCTCCTGGATTCTCGAGCAATGTTTATATGTCATTATGAATCTTCAGTTACTTGGAGGAGGAGAGATTTTAAGGTTGCTGGATTTGCTGTTGTTCTCAAAATATCTTGTTACAATTGCTGTTATGCTGCTTTTGAATCCGTTATTGCAATTGTGATCGTATTATCCGTAATTGTCATAACAGATTGCAAATGTGGTTTAAAACCCGCAATTTGCTGAGACGTGTAACATCCGCATCAATTGGAAATAATGTCTCTATCAGTCAAGAGCAAGTTTCAAATTTTACGTTCAACGAGACTTTTACTTAACATTGTTTTATGTAACATTCCAATCAACTAGATTTTGAGGGTATTAACGTTCTCTGTCTCGCACCATTCAACTAAATTGTTTACGAAATATTCAAAGTCACTTTTACTTTGTAAAGGGGTGGTACAGTTTCTGATAGATGCTTGATTCCCTGGAAGATGATAAGAAAGATGCTTTCCTGATAGTTGGGAAATCTGGCGTTTGACAGGCTTTCTTGGAACTTAAAAACGGCCACTCGAGCTTCTGAAATCAATCATAGCATCTCAAGAATCATCAAGCTGTTAAGATTCAGAAATTAAATCAGAAAATTTTAAACAGTGGATTCCATTAAACCATTACATACAAGCTTATAGGCTCAATGACTATCAACCATTTCAGTGAGCTACCAAAATCCTTTTGAACTACAAGCTAAGATAGTCTACAATGTCACTGACCAGTCCAATCTAGGTTTCTGTACAAGAAGAAAGATGGAGGAGTCATCTTTATCAGAATCCCATTCCTAAGCTTCAAAATCATTTATGAAGCATTTTCCAAGCAAGAAAAACCTCAACTTTCGTGCCCCCCAATCTGAAAATCCTGTACAGTATCAGTTTTTAAATGCAACAATCCATTCTAACTTTCAAGATCAAATCTTTTGTTGTGAAGGCCAATAAATTAGAAGGGCCTCTGTTCACCCAGACCTCATCAAGAAGACGCTGAGTTCTTGGCCCGAACACACATCAGGGTTAATCAAATGAAACGATTCTGAATCAGCGCTGCCCACCACATGCTCATAGTTGGCTCTCATGTACATTATCTCCTCCGTTTCCGACGACCCAAGACCAGCCGGAAAAACTCCTGCACCGATGGTCATCGACTGCATGGTCTTTAACATCAAACGGTTCTGATCACTAGCTTTTCTTCTCCAAGCGAACCCAACTCTCTTCCCATTACAGTGCATGGTCCACACAGGTATGGACCGGAGCGAGCACGAACCCAACTCGGACCGGTCGCATTCCAAAGCAATCCGCACGAGCCCGCATTGCATTTCTTTGACGAGTTGCTGAGTTGGGATGGTGAGTTCAAGAAGGAGGAGTGGTTTCGTCGAGAGACGGTCGTGTTGTATGCAGAACCAAACGTGACCACGACGAGTGCCAAAAATGGTCCCGATCACCATTGTTTTTGAGGGTCGAGGAGGGTTTGAATTAGTGGCAGTGACCAGGTTGGTGGTTGTTGTTGTCGATGATTCAGTGGAGTGGGAGTCTTGGTCTTGGTCTTGGTCCTTGAGTTCTTGGTCGGAGAGATCATCTCGGAGGGAGGTACTAAGTCGTTTCTTTGGAGCTACGGCGGAGACCGTGGTGGTGTTGCTGGTTGGAAAGAAACAGGGGAGGAGGAATCGACGGAGGGCGTCAACTTTGGTCATGGAGTCTTTTGGTTTGCTTTCTCGGAGAAAGTTAAGGTTGGTTTCTTGGGAAAACAGGGAATTGGGTTCAGCGGACGAGAGGGTAAGTGTGTTCCGTGTGTGTTCTCATGAAGAAGAGCTCAGTAATCTGTATATATACATGCAGAGGGAGGGCGGGAAGATGAATATAGCCGTTGGGAAATTGCCTGAATTGGAAGGTTCATGTTCCTCTTATGAGATGACACGTGGCGCACCATCTCTGATAGGTAGGACGAAAAGTAGGCTAAAACCAGAGGAGCACTGCTATGTTCTGCTCAAGTATCCTGAACATGCTCTGTGAGAAAGTTCTGCCTTCTGTTTCAGTTTCTTTCTGCAGTATCATACGGGGAATTCCAAGAAGCTGGTTCAAGAACAACATTGCAACTCTTCTGAATTGCATCTTTGTTCCTACCATTGAAACAAAAAGTGGTCTTCTTCTCGATTCGTCAGAAAACATGTTAATGGTGTTCAGTTGTTGAGGGTAGGGATTGAGAGTTCCTCAGGGTTCCTGGAAATTTTTCATTTTTTTTTTCTTATTTTCTCCACATTGGAATTGTATTCTAACATTCTCATAAAACATTGCTGAACTGAGAAATGGAAACTACAGAAATTATTTGTTACATATAACAACATCCCTAACCATAATTTAGATAAATTATGCAGAAGTCGCAAAAACCCTCTGCGAGTTGCCTATAACATGCAGGCATAAAGAATTTCCAACTTCCAGAATGATGCTCCATGATTATTCTACAACATTTAGTATAGCTAGCTACCTTCTCTTCAATGTAAAGGGTACATCACTATTGAACCCCACTCCATCTAGCCCAGTCGACAAACTGCATTCCGGCATAAACGTTGTTCGCAAATCGGACACCAACTGTGAATGCCAGAGCAACTGGTGGAAACTGCTTTGCCAATGGCGATGCTTCTACTATCCTCTCTAGTCCATTAATAATTTGGTAACGGGTGTTTGATGAAAACCCTAGAAAAACACCTGCTCAAGTCGGCAGTCAGAAGAACCAGTTAATAGAATAATTAGCATAAACATCTGTTGATATTTTCACGGAAGGTAACCCTAAAAAGCAAGTAAGAACTCAGAGAACTACCATATCATGAATTAAGGGGAAGAAGAGACGTAAAACAGACTTTGCTCAACCATATAGGAGACAAGCATAATGTGGGATAGTAATGGTACTGAACAAAGTTAAGAACTCAGTTAAAACTTTCTTGAATCGGTATGTGATGTCAATCTCACTAATCCGGGCTTCTATATTAATTAGACCAAGCTTGCACTACAGATCTAGAGACCATTTAACTTTAGAATAACAGAGGAAAGCTAGAATAAAACTTGTGGAGAAGTATCTGCACCTCTAAACAGGAACTTTAATGTAATTTGTAACAGCTAAAAGAAAACAAAGTTCCATGGGAATCGAACTTGATAACTTATGATCAATGTAAAACTGAAAGTATACCCCAAAGAGCTGCAGTTTTCACTAGTGGTGGCACTGGTATGTCATGTTCCGATTTCCTTATGTTCCTGGTGTACAGAAATTAAAAGATAATTAAAGGTTCACTTCAAGAAATCCCAAATAGTTCATTAGCTCTAAAACCACCAATATCAGAATATGTGCAGGATCAAAAATAATGGAGAGAAGAAAATGCAGAGAATACAAGACAGGATGGAACTAGAAGTAGCTATAATGGATTTTCAATTTGGCACATTTTGGGATCATATGGTATATCAGATTATGCTTCAAGCTACCCCAAAGATATCATTAAATTGCCAAGAACATAATTAGCTCATACAAAAGTGTCCTTATCTGGAGAAAACATACCTCTTCACAGTCATAATAAGATTTGCAATGCCTTGGCCAATTATACCACATCCAAACCCAACCGATCCATACAGGACACCCTAGAAATAGAAGGTATAAGTAAATCTTAACAAATCCATGACAGTTTTCAACATAACCATCTTAAAAAATCCATGACAGTTTTCAATATAACCCGCATAAACAGGAAAATATACCTTATAGAAATATGTGGCAATTCTCTGGTTAACTGAGAATCTACAGCCTGGCCTTTCAGCTTCAAATACACTGCATCAAGTATTCCCTTCTAAGACACATTATCTTAAGCATGTGAAATTTAAAGTAAAGTTTGTTGATTACAGAAAAATCAAAATGGTCAGTGTAAATAACCGACCTACTAGGAAGAGCTCCGTAAGACTGCTGCAGTCGTCCAAGGAACCCTTTAGATATAGATGGTTGCCCAATACGAGCATAAGGTGCCAACATGCCAACCAATGCAATGTTAACCACTACCCCGACCAAAAGATCGGCTGCAAACAGTTCAAATTCTGCCCAGAAGTCTTTGCCTCTCTTTTGAACTTCCGCAAATGTAGCACAACAAGTATCAATAACTATCTGCATTTTATCACATTTCTATGTTTACTTCCCTATGACCACATCTTACTTCATAGTAGCTTATAAACCTCAAAATCCTCATTTCTTAAACTTGATCCCTATCAGGGTGGAAATGTGCTATCTTGTAATTTTAAGTTGGCCAACTTTGAATAATGCAATTGAAAACATGGTAAAGTTGCAGAATCTCCACAATGAAGGGGCACACAAAGAGGAAAAAGTAAAGCATTAACAAACCTCTGTTCCAACTTTGAAAAGGAAGGATGGATCAGCCAACATTCTGTTTCGAAGCATGGAGCATGACTTCATTGCAAAACCCAAAAGCCGACCTGATCCCTACATTGAGTAAAGAAATGAACCACAGGGTCTAATAAATAGAGTCCATAATTTTCCAGCTAACCCTTCTTTGAATGGCATGATAAGAACATGAAATCACCAATATTACCTGCAAGTCCAAGTATCTAAGAAGCAGCAGTTTCCGTATTCCCATTGTCTTAGCAGCTTCTAACATATCAGAAGGAAGAGTAGCTCCCCTAGCCTCCGTCTCTCTTATCACCTCTTCATAGTTCATGATAGGCCCAAACTCCACCTCTTCATGGTCCTCCCCTTCACTGTCGTCTCCACCACCTCCTCGGCCACCTCCACCACCGGAAAATTTGCCATTTCCTCCACTGCCATCAAATATGTCCCCATCATTGCCAATGCCATCAATATCGGTTTTCACTTCACTTCCAATTTCCATAAATGGACAACCTTGGCCCACGACATTATCAGTCATCGGGTTCTTGACCTCTGCGTTGTTCGCTACACCTGTTTGCGAGTCAGCTTCTGGCTGCAACATGTTCAAAACCAAAAGCCTCTTTTTCCCAACAGAGACACTCGTACTCCTACTCCTAACCTCCTTGACTAAGTTCCTGTATCTGACGCCATTGCTTATTACCAATTTCTGACATCCCATGCTCCCCAAAACCACATCTTCTCGCAAGTTCACAGCTTTTGACAACCCAAAACTCGAAGCACAACCTACCATCCTTTGAAGATCTTGAAAAATATCTTAAACAGAGAAGATTGGACAAATGAGCAAGCTTTTTCCACCACGAAAAGCACAAAAAAGACACCAAGTAACTAATCTAAATACAAACTTTTCACTCCAGAGTCGACCTTGATGTGAATAAACAGAAGTAAATGAAACAGAGAAGCAATGAAAAAGAGAGAATGTACACTACCGTATTTGAACTAAGAAAGTGCTGAGGTCAGGTTGGAGTTGGGTTTTGGCTCTTTTTAAAGGTCAGGTGGCATATGGATAACGACGGCCGACGCGGAGAATCGACGGTGACACAGCAACAATGAGAAGAGACTTTTAAAGTCTTGAGTCTTTGTGGTCTCTCTCAGTTACTGAGTGGGCAGGGCTTGTTGCACGTGTTGGAAGATGTGAGCGTGTGGGAATCTTTAGGGTAAAAGCTTGGTGTTGGTGAGTGATGTATAAATTTTGTTCTTTTATGCCTTTGATTAGATTTGGATGTGTAAAAAATCAGTTATTCAAGATATTAATGTTATATATATATATATATCATCATCAACTTTATATTACAAATTAAGGGTTTAATTACTAGAATAACAATTCAGAATAAGTCTCGCTGATATGTAGAATTTAGAGAGACCAATTAGTACGAAACCTTCTCCTAAAAATAAAAACGTTGTTTTCGATAGACTTTTATAAAAAAACAAAACAAGGGTTTAGTTACTATTATATTGTAAATAAAGAATTTATATGTACGAGAATATCAACGTACTCAATATACAAGACTTCTCATTTTACGGGAGTTTAGAGATACTGAGCATTGGAGGCACATGTGTAAAATTTACACTAACAATTTCTTGTCCAAATGCAAGTGGGCAAGTTGTTCCAAGTTGCATCCAAATGGAAAGAAGCTCATGCATGTTTC
>JANZXR010000004.1:33283485-33315308 GCA_027575705.1 Erythroxylum echinodendron | reverse complement strand
TTATAAAAAAATAAAACAAGGGTTTCATTACTATTATATTGTAAATAAAGAATTTAACTATGTACGAGACAAAAATACAATTAGTACACAACCTTCTCTTAAAAATAAAAACGTTGTTTTCGATAGACTTTTATAAAAAAATAAAACAAGGGTTTCATTACTATTATATTGTAAATAAAGAATTTAACTATGTACGAGACAAAAATATCAACGTACTCAGTATACAAGACTTCTCATTTTACGGGAGTTTAGAGAAACTGAGCATTGGAGGCACATGTGTAAAATTTACACCAACAATTTCTTGTCCAAATGCAAGTGGGCAAGTTGTTCCAAGTTGCATCCAAATGGAAAGAAGCTCATGCATGTTTCAGGGATTGCTACTGTTTTGTTCTCTTTTGACTCAATTATTGGCCCATATTCATCTCTTATCAGTCACAACAAACAATTTGGAAAAGCTTACATTTCCAAATTTTGATGATAACTCACACTAATTTAATACATTTAATCTTCATTAGTGGATGCAATAGAAAAACTAAAGCTTTACGATAGTGTTTTCCTGGAGCTGCTTATACTCCTGAAGGCCTGGACCTAGTATAGGACTCCTGTTTCCTTTATCATCTTCCACTTACAGAGAGGAACAAGTTCCGAGCCATTGAAGTTGCAGAAAAAGAATCAAAAGGGGAAACTGAGCACTTGGGAACATTGTGTTCAGGAATTTGGTTTGATGTATATGAAGTGGCAACAGAATGAATGATTCTTAACTCATGAAAATGGAGTTTCCAGGAATCGGATTCTTGACCTGGAGCAGAAACAAGAAATTGCTTCCCTGTGCATGTACTTTCTTTAAGAATTTAATTGAAAACAAATCAGAATTGCTTAAGTGTCACTCTCACATGCCTTGAAAAATAAGCTCAATCAATTAAAAGGTTCTCCACCGTCAGTTTATGCATTTAATCACCCGAAGTAAACTAGTTTCAATCTCAGAAGATGAAACAGATACTTCTAATCTTCCTTCAAACAGTGGAAGCACACGAAACATTGAGCAAATGATAAAGAAACAAGAGCACATTCATGGTTTGATCCATCTTCACATCTTTTTTTCACTTTGCTCAGCATTCTTTAAATCACAGAAATGACAATTTTATATACTGCTCCCATAATACACAGGTTGAACTTGAAATTATCCCAATCCCCAGTAGTAGAAAGAATAGCTGTACAAAGAAATTTTACACCGAGTAGCTATGTAAATCATAAAAAATCTGAGATTCCTATGGTGGCAATTGCTGATCCTCGCACTTCAGAAGTGCCATCCTTTGGGACCGTGGCTGTCCTTGCCTATTATTAAGGATATCAATGTACGTTCGAAGCCTAAACCGGTCTGAATTCGTGAGAGTAAACGGTGGGTTCATAATGAGAGACGGCGCTTCCACCAAAAGGAAATATAACAAACGTACTGCTCTTGAATATAACAAAGCTGCATAATCCATATCACCCATAAGCTCCTCAACCTGTCAAGCCATGAATAAAACAATAATCTGTCACAGCTAATAATCCACAGCAGACTCCGGTGCTTCATAACAGCTAGGCCCTTGTCTGAGAAATCACCAATTGCAGACACTGTTTCTTTAGCTAATATATCTCTGAATATTTCACAACCCAATTATCGCCAAAATGATACTCACATTATAGTTCCCATAGAGTAAATGAAACATGTCTAAAGCCACAATAACACCAAATGATAATAACGATAAGACCAAGTCATCTCAAAAGTGTGTTAGTTAATCCGACACATGCTGTTGCATTTATCTCCTTTCAACTTATTGCTGAATGCTAACTCCTAGAAAAGCTACAGACCGTCCAAAATTTGCACTAACACTTACTTTTCACTCCATGGTTCTTCCAAATCTGAACTAGAGAAAGTTGCATACAAACTTTTATTACATTTACCTTCACATTATGATGTAAGACAGATGATGCCTACTAAAAAATGCATTGAACTTAAATCAAGGAATACCCTACTTATCAAGTTCAAAATAAGATGGACATGCTTAATTTTCTTTGCCATAACTAAACTGAATGTTAGAGAACTCACCCCTCCGTGCCTTCCCAGAGCCAGGGCAGATTGAAATATTACCTCCATTGCATCAGGCATTTCTGTGCCTCCTGCAATGCCAACAAAAATATAGAATCCTGTCGGTACATAATGCAAATATGGCATCTCTGTGCGTCATACATCAAGAATACATGCTTAGCTGAAACTCTTGACGACTACTCACAATGACAAGAAAGACATGGATAAACAGAACATCTTAACTCATGGAGTTAAATCAAATACCAAAGCCATACCAGGTTCTATAACTTTAGAAAGTTCCTCAGCATGCTCCACTTCCCTTAAAAATTCCCTCTCTATCTGACCTGATACACTTTCTGGCCCAGGAAAATTGCAATCTTCAGCATCCGGAGAACCAAGCTTCTTACTGCTGCTTTTCCTCGACTTTGTGTTTGCTTGACTTGGACTTCCTTCAATAGCTGAGACAGCCTGAGTATGGCAAATATGCAGAGCTTGCTTCCAAATTGCAAGAATAACAAGTTGGATTGAGAATGCTTCTAGTTGCCTACCTGCCTCAATCTGTTTCAAGGAAAATGACAAATGTAGTAAAATAAGATTGCAACAATGACATTTACTTTGATAGAACAGTTATTAGCAGAACAAGTCAAGAGTTTTTTAAGTAGAGAT
Organism: Erythroxylum echinodendron; assembly: GCA_027575705.1. Lineage (NCBI taxonomy): Eukaryota > Viridiplantae > Streptophyta > Magnoliopsida > Malpighiales > Erythroxylaceae > Erythroxylum > Erythroxylum echinodendron. The sequence goes on along the minus strand of JANZXR010000004.1, from coordinate 33,312,571 downwards.
CATTTGCACTCCACATATAGCAATTCTACTTGTGTCCGTCAGAATTTTAGGTGGTAATTAAGAGGAGACAAACATGAAAGGCTACTATTTTAGTGTCAAACATGAACTTATTTATGGTTTCAAGAAGCTTGAAAAAGAGACCAATTAGATCATGCTCTCAAAACTTCTGATAATGAAGCACAGAAGAAGTTCAACAATATTGAATAAGACAACACAAACTAAAATGCTTGAGTTATAGCATGAATTTATTAACCACTTCAGAGATGTGCTATCCAGACATTCCAGTAAGTAATAAAGTTAAACTTCCAAAATAATGGTCCGGATCAAAATCTAAATCGTATGGTTTGACTGCACAAGCAGGAAAATAATGACTAACCTTTTCAGGTACTAATTCTGAGATGGCAGATGCACACTGCTGCAATGATCTAAGCCTAGTCACGCCGTCAGGTGATGGCTGCTCGAAAGCATCTCCTATATCCATGGATCCTTGAGAAGTTCCAGGAGCAGAGCTGGGACTTTCCAAGCTTGCAGTATGAAAAATATTACTGTTTGGAACCCCAACTATTGGCATGGGGGCACTTGGTGTATTATTTATATTCATGGATGCCTGAGGAAGACTCTCTGATTTGACGGGTACATGACTTGGTTTCAAAGGACTTGCTGAAGAAGTTGAAACTTCCAGAGGTGGTCCAGAAACAAGAACATAATCTTGATCTATCCATTCCAATGAATCCACGACTGCAAAATCAATGTCAAAAAATAAGGGAATACACAAAATCCAGATATGCATTGGCAAGACATAATCCAGCACTAAAACAAAAGTAAATGGTGGACTTCTTAATACCTTTTGATTGAAGATTCACCGACCTTTGGTCTATGGACTTTGAAAGTTCACTTAAGCTTTCACTAGGAAGTTTATTCATACCAGGTCTATAATTAGTGTTGTTTGAATTACATTTAGTACTAGGATGTTTGGAAATAAAATCTCCATCAGTCATAGCATAAGATGTTGTTTCCCTCACACCAATTCCTGTACCAGGAGAAAATCCATAAGTGCATTTCACTTCAGAGCTCTTCTTAGAAAAGGAAGGGCTACAGTCAGGACCACTAGAATCATCATCCAAAAGGAAAGGCAGATTATCCTCCTGGGAGTTATCGTCCATGGTCCTTACAGGATTGGTCTCGGATAAAGGAAAACCATCCATGGATCTTGAAGACCTCTTACCCCTGGATAACCATATCCTTTCAGAACCTCAGAAGAAAGATAATAAGACAATAAAATTGAAAATTTCATCACATCAACCTCATAGAATCCTCCAGATTTCTCTGAGAAAGAAAAGGATGGTTAAAAAACTCCTCAAATGTCAGCCGTTCCACTGCATAAACAAAGTTAAAAAAATTATTTGAAAACAGGGAAAAAGAACCTAATAAATAGTAGATGAGAAATTAGTGGCCACATTAGTTGGTCATTGCACTTCTAAACGATACTGCCAAAGATGCTAATTCAATGAGCACTGCTGATTACATACAAATTTCATACCAGCAGACAAAATTAGCACTCTCACCCTTGGATAGGTACCTATGGGTGAAACTATGAGTTGGATAATAAGAATAATGAGTCAGAAGGATATAATAGTTACAAATATCTCAATCTTCCATTTCCACATAACTTGGAATTTTAAATTGAGAAAAAATATAAAGTTACACTGCAGATGATACCTGGATTTCGACGCAGCAGCTTGTGGCATAGATCCTTGCATTCAGGACTCAATTCCTTATTATCTGAAGGAAATTGCAATTCTGTTGATTTTACAATATTTTGGAGCAACTGCACAGCATGAGATAGGAACAAATTGATCAATAAAAGTGCAATCTATCAGTACGTCAACCTGTTTAAATCAGGCTGAGATGTACACTACAAATGAGCTCTGCAAACCTGTATTTGATTGCTTCCAGTAAATGGGGTTTTCCCAGTAACAAGTTGAAACAAAATAGCACCAACACTCCAAAGATCTGCCTGCGTATTCAGTTAAAGGTTAAAGATATCGAATACATCACAACGTCAACACAGAATGCAATTCAATGTCACCTTTGCGTCATACTTTTGAAGTTGCATTATCTCTGGAGCCATGTAAAGGGGAGAACCACACAAGGTTTCTGCAAGGTTTCTGGGTTGTAGAGATCTGACAAAGAAAGTTATAATTACCCAAACTTCAATATAAGGGATGAATTGAGTTTGAATATCAATCCTTTATGACAGATCAGCAATAACAACATGTCTCCTGATATGTCACCAATTCAAATATGATTATGCCCAAAAAAAAAAAAAGAAAAAGATCAGTGTGAATAGAGACAAAGATCATTGAGTTTGAGATTTCAGAAAACAATAGAATTGTTAAATGATATAGGATACAATCAAATACATGACAAGATCATTACAGGACCAGCAATATCTTCACTGAGACCTTCAACCAAATACTACTTAGTGCTCGCACAAATGGCAGAAGTAGAGCGCAGAGAAGTTTAAAGTTATTGACACAGAACATGATAATTAAACTGAATAAAACGACGATTGGAAAAGAAAATTATGGATGATTATTCACCTGGCAAATCCAAAATCAGCTATTTTGAGGACAGCATTGTTATCATTGGTTGAGAGGAGCAGATTCTGAGAAAATTAGAAAGTTAGCATATTAAATTTTAAACAACACACAAAGCTTAAACACATGAGAACGTTCCACACAATATCATCCTTTTCGTATTTTGTATTCAGTTAAACATTTAGAAGCATACTACCATTCTCCACCAAAACCTGCTCAAGTATCCTTGAAATTCAAACAGAACCAAAACATTTCTGTAGACAAACCTGCGGTTTCAAATCCCGATGTATGAGGTTGTTGTCTCGGAGAATTTGCAAACCAGCAGCTGCAGAACATCAAAATATTCAAAACAACATAAAACCTGAGTAAATCAGCCAAAAAATACATTGCCTTTCCAAACACCCAACAACAATTGAGACATACCCAGTTGTTGCATGAAATGCTTGGCAGTAGCTTCAGGGACTCTCTCGTGACGTTGTATATACATAGAAAGATCACCCCCTTTACAATAGTCCAATACTATGTGTATCCTCCCAGGGACCTAAAATTAAGCACTTTAGCTTTAATAGTAACACAACAACCTTGAAATCTTCAAGTAACTGGAAAGAAAACCGAAAACCTCGATAATATCGTGCAAGCGAATGATGTTAGGATGATTGATCCTCCTCAGGATAAAAATCTCAGACATGAGACTCTCTTGCAACTTCTTATTTAGTCTACTCAAAGCGATCTCCTTTATCGCGACTTCGGTGCCGTGGACTCGGTGTCTAGCCAGCCAGACCACCGAGAACGAACCCGACCCGATTTGCCGACCCACCAGGTAGTCCCCAACGACTCTGCCCCTCCCTGAAGCTTGAGCCATAGCTTCCTCTCAAACAGAAACTAGGATCCGACCCGAAACCAGCTACTGGTTAACGCGAATCGAAGCTTGAAGGTAGGATTATGTGAAATGATCGGATCGGGGGAGGTTTTTTCTTCTTCTTTTTTTTTTAATAAATTTTTTGGTAAATTGCTTTCGCATTTTCGCGTGTGCGATAGATTTATTTAAATATTAGATTAAGGATGATATTAAATTAGAGTAATAATTGTGAAAGTTAGCGCGCGCCCAAGTCCACGGGGCTTAGCGTGTGCGCCATGTTATTTAAGCTTTAAGTGATAGAGACCTTGGCATCGTCTGGGTGGTGTAGTTGGTCATCACGCTAGTCTCACACACTAGAGGTCCCCGGTTCGAACCCGGGCTCAGACAGTAGTCTTCTTTCATTTTGTTCTTCTCGTTAATAATTTCTGAATCAATTTTACTAATTGGCGTGAGAGATCAGAAATTCAGAATATAACTTCCTCCATTGTCACTTTTTGGAGAGCTTTCTTCTTCTTCTTCTCGATCATTCTTTTTCAAAACTTTCTCCTACTTGTTTTGGATCAAAATCTTGGGAAGTGAATTTGATTCAGGGTTTTTTTTTTTTGATGGATTGGGGCAACGTCACAACAGGGGATCTGGTGGACGCACTTAGGGAAGTGGACTGGTCGTCACCTCCTCGACCTGTCTCGGAGTTCTTTTCGCGATTTACACTTCCTAAATCATCCGCCAAATGGAATAGTCGTCTCAAATGCAATCTCTACTAGTACGTTACGCTTACGTTATTCCTCTTGACCTACGTGATTGTTACTGTATTTGATTTTTCGGATGCTAATGAAAAGCTTCGTGCTTTCTTTCTATTTCTTTTCTCTAACAGCTACCGGACCAACTATTTTATCATGATCGTTCTCATCTTGGGTAAGTGAATCTTAGTTCAAGGAATTTTTTTAATGTGTCTTGTGGATATTGTTAGTTTTATACTAATTTATTTGGGTGGTTGTTTGTTGTAGGATTGGGTTTCCTGAGGAGGCCTCTTGCCATAGTTGCTGCTCTTTCAACGGCGCTTACCGTTGCATTTCTCAATGACAGGTATGCTTCAAGAGTTGGAATTGTGTCGCTGTTATTTCTTCAGATGGTCTAAGGAAATTTTATTGGGTTTGGCAATTTTCTATGTTTATTCTTTAGATTTGATTAGTTTATTTGAAAGAAATAACGAATGATCCCATGAACCCCTTTCTGTTGAAAAGCTCTGAGTTCATTCAGCTAATTTTCTTAGACCTCCAGTATATGCTAGAACAAGTTGTGTTTCGAAGCATATAGATTGAAGCTCCAAGATTCCAGGTCCAACATGTTTTCTGCTTTTATCTACAGCTTTGCAGGTACTTTTAGTGAAAAGGTGACAAGAACTGTGAGACAAGTTTCTCCTCATTTGGCTGCAAAGATGAGACCTCCACTTACGTAAGTCCATTTGTTTACTAGCACTACTTTATGTTCATGTGTCTTGTAAATCTTTACTGCTCAATTCACTCTTGTTACTGGCAGACCGGTCATTCGTGGACGATCATCAGCAAAGAGAGTAATTCATATTTGTGGTCGTCCTCGTCGAGTTTTTGTTATGATATTTTCCTTTGGTGAGCTGTAACTGCATGCTTTCCTTTCTTTGGTAGCTATGTCGGGCTAAATTATTAGTCTAATCATGCTTTTGTGTTTTTCTTTGTATTATGTAGTGAGTTTCGTACTCTGGTATGTCTCATGTGGTCTCTTGACTGTTGCATGGGCGCTTGCTATTGGACTACTCGGTTTGTTTTTCTCATCCATGGTTCTCATAACATTCATCTGTTACTGCACTTGATGTGCTTTTAACTTCCATTTTTGTCTGTCAGCCACTATCTTGCATGCAAGTTTGAGGACTCCTAACCTGAAAGCACGCCTAAACACATTCAGGGAGGAGTTCCGTGCTGTTTGGCGCAATTATAGCGAGCTGTAGTTTTGGCTAGTCATCTTGCATGTAAGTAGCCATGAATTGTTAAATTGCTGGCTTGTTAATTTATTCATAGGCATATTCTTTAAGTCTCTTTATATTTTTAATACTTATGACTGTAGTTAGCAGCTCTATGATTGCCTTGTGTTGGATTTACTGCTCGTATATTTTTACCACGCTTTACTATTTATAGACATACCCATCTCTGAAGTATGTTTGAGAACTTATCTTGTATTTTAGGATACTTGGGATACTATTTATATCTACAGCTTTGTATGCTACTATAATATCAAACCTCATCTTTACTTAATGATGTCACTACCCAACATAATTGACAGAATATTACTCTTTTAAATATGGTGGGAGTTCCCACATTGTCTTGTATTTTCCCACGTGTATATTTCCTTAAATACATACTTTCATGTGTTTGACCGTGTACCAATTTTCTACTTCTGTAGTTAGTGTCTCTCTTCCTCTGAAGGATGAAATGTAAAGACAAAATTTGTCAAATGTGATTTGCCTATGTGCTCATTTTGTTAATGGACATAAACCAAAGATATCAACCTTCAATTGTGCAAGTTATGTAGAAATGCTGCTTATGATAACTGGTTTCTCGATTTTTATTTGCAAGGTTTATTTTGCTAACTTTCACGCCAATGATGTTTACTGTCCACAAACTTTGGATCCTCTTCTACTTCTTGCCTACGAGATTATTCTATGAATGGACTCATAAGTGAAGGCCGCTAGCCTTTGGAAATATGTATGTAAATTCAGATGCTAGTCTTCTGAATTCATAGGTGAATGCTGCCAGCCTTCCGGAAAACAAGTTGTTGCTATTGTAGACCTGATTTTAACAAAGGTCCCCAACCCACACCCCCATACCTGGGAAAGAACCTAAGAAAGGCGTCATTATTTTGTCAACAAGTATTTTCCCTTCTTCGTATTATGGATTCTATATTTCCTTGTAGTAAATATCAAGTTGTTTGATATGTATGCCAAGGATGACAAACATTTGATTTTTCCATTAACAAATCGGTAACTGAAATGATTTTATACGCTTCCATTGTCAATTATGACTTGTAGACAGGATGGAATTGTTCCTTAAAAGAAGTGCTTGGATCTGTGTATAAGCTTGGAAGTGAGGTTCGTTTATTAACTTTTGAGCCTCTGTCCGTGCCTCCTCCTTTTCTTCCCACAAACTATAATAGGAAGTAGATTTTAAGCCTTACCTTCAACTTGCATGAAGTACACTGAGGATGAACAAAATTCTATAGTTGGCTGACTTTTACTTGAAGAAAAGGCCAAGTGAATCAATGAATAGAGAGATTTTGGTAATAAACCTATCCTTCTGCGCTTCACTAGATGAAGGTTTGGGAAGGGAATGAAAAAGTGTCATTCTATTGAAATGTAATTCCCAAATCTGTTTTGCCCTAGAGAAAGAGCTACTCGTCAGTGACACTGGTTTATTAGACAAATCTTGTCCTTCAGGTTGCTAAATCTTACCTCAAGTTAAATTATGTTTTAAATTTGAGTCTATCATAAGGATAATTATTCTTAGTCCTTACATAATTATAGCTTAATGCCATAAATATAAATTTTTGAAAAAGGTTTCTAATTTTGCAAGGATGCCTGTACATGTTAATTAGGGTAGGCAAATCGGCTTGACCCCAAATCAATGGACAGAAGTTTCAGTTGATTACGTTTTAAATAGGACTCAAATTTAAGAGGATCAGTCTGAAATTTGTTCAGCCAAACTCTCAAACGATGTCGTCTATGTCCATCCTATTGTTAAGAGGTGCATGAAAGAGAAAAATATACAGAATAAAGTGTAAGCTTTGCATGAATTGGTGCATGTCAAAACGTGATATCAGAAACAAAGCGAATTTGAACTTTTGCATCTGTCTGATCATATCTTTAATCTTTATGGTTTTATCCATATATTTAATGCCAATGATTTGCTTGTGGGTCATGTAACGCATTAAAAACCTCCTGTCCCAAGATTTAAAGCTCGTAACTTTCTTATTGTACTGTCATTTGGTCTGCAATCTTTAAACGCTGGAAAGCATAATAACATTCCTCTTCAAGCAATAACTTCTGATCTAAAAGAGAAAAAAACCAAGAAAGTATCAATCTGAAACATAATTTATAGTTTTTGTGGCTTCACAAAGATCAGAAGTAGAGGTCTCAGCTGTTAAAATTCAACAGGCTGCCCCACGTTATATTTGCCTCTTTCAAGCTCAGCCCATGTGCATCACATAATTCCTGACACCGCTACGATTTTTCTGTGTCCTAATGTCCTGATGAACAGCAATAAACTTCACAGACAATGAGACCAAAGGGAACTAGGATCGAAATCAGCAACAGGGTCACCGAAAGAAGAAAGTTCGATCATCGATGGAGGAGCAATCGTTGAACTGGGCAAAAGCTATAGCATCAGCTTGGGGTGTCATGTTGTTGGTAGGTCTCCTGTGTTGCTGTGTCAGCACTAAACCTCGTCATCATGGAGATACTAGCAATGGCACTGCTAGTTGTACGTGTGACGGCGGCTATGCTGGGGTTTGATTCCTTAAATACACAGTTCTGTGTGTTTTGTCGCATTCTTCCCTTTGCTGTAGGAAAACCAGAAGATGTGTTCTTTTCATGTCTTGCACGACAGCACGGTTCTTATAGAACCAATATATATAGTTGCTTGCTGTAATTAAACGATAGATCAACAATCTGAAGTCTCTTGACATTTAAGTTGCTGGACTTCCATTCCTTTACGTCACTTTTCTGATTTTATTCAAACAAAACTTGCAAGATTGCTCATATGGTTACTTAAGAAACAGTCAACTCATTACAACAAACATACCCTTTCAAGACGTTTTATTTAGCGACGAAAAGAAATTTGTTGCCAAAAAATAACATATTGCGACAATTAAAAGAATTTGTCACTAAAACTAACTATTTAGCGACGAAAACAAGAACCTATAGAGATGTATAGAGCAAATCGTTGCCAAATACTTAATATTTAGTGATGATTAAGAAAAATCGTCACTAAATGATGCACAATGGATGACGATTTTAGATATTCGTTACTAAATAATCTTATAGCAACGATTTTAGAAAATATTATCATAACTTGTCAAACATTTAGTGACGAATCCAAAAAATAGTCACTAAAGCTTTCATATTTGGTGACGATATTTGAAGCGTCACCAAAATGTCAATATTTGGTGACGAAAGTTTCATTTGGTCGCAAAAGCTAATACATTCAGCAACTATTTTTTGTCATTGTCACTAAATGTCAAGCATTCATCAACGATTTTTGAAATCCTCACCAAAATGGTGCCCATGCAGTGACAAATTCTAAAAAACGTCGTTGAATGTATAAATTTGGTGACGATTTCTTGAAATCGTCACCAAATGATTAACATTTTCATAAATTATTAAACTAATATTTTTATTATCTATCATAGTTAAGATATGTTTTATTGAAGATTTGTTTTGAATGTTTACAACGTATTATTAAAAAAATTCACAACATAATTTTAAGAGTTAAACAGTAGTATTAATTAATGATTAGTATTTACTAATATTGCAAAATTTAGTTACAAAAAATTTAAATAATTTTATAAATATAATAATATGATATATGGAGTAGTACGAACTTTGAAATAGAAGTTACCCAATTCATACAGTCGTAGAACCAGAACAATAACAGTCCACATTCAATAATATGCAACTTAACTCCTAAGTAGTAGATATGTTGTTTGACAAATTATTACAGATACAATAATAAATAAACTTTAAAGCTGAGTTCAGTTGATTGACTCGCCAAATAACAATCATATAATTATTTATTTGGATTCCAAGTAATATGAGAGTCGGAAAAGGTAAATAAGTCCCCGATGTCTGGATTCTCCAGAAGGGTCCTTACTCTTGTCACGTGTCCATTACCCCCTCCCCAAAAGATGCACCTAGTTGGGTGTGCAGCGCCTACGCTTTCCTATCCGATATGGGACATGACATTCTCCCCTACCCAATCCTGTGACGCCCTCGTCACAGGTGGGCCCCCTACCTATCCCACCCCAAGGGGCGCTTGGCGGGACATCGGAGTCGGGAATAGGTTAGCTCTGATACTACTTGTCACGTGTCCATTACTTACACGTTCGAACGCACCAATTGGAACAGTAACAGTTGTTCCCTCAAGTGTAGGGTTTTTCACACCTTCTTGCAATAACTTTTCCGCTATAGCTAAATTTGTAGATGAAGCAGTGAATAAGTCGCTAGATTTAGTACCTAAAACATAATCAGCATAGAAGTTAGATATTGTTATATCAGTAAATCGTTAAATGAACTGAAATTGGAGTGACGAGCATACGTGCATGAGCAGACGAAGTATTTAGAATTGACGAATTTTAAAAAACAATCGATTTCCCTAATCATTTACGAACTATTGTGACATCACTCTCGCCTCCATAGCCAGATATGTCATCTTCGAGACTGAAGGAAGCTTAAAACAACATGTAGTATAAACCGTCAAATGTGAATATATATTATAGCTTCATAAAAGAAAATGAGATGTACATAATAAGGAAAGTGACGTTGTTCGGATGATACTAAACACCTTGAAGCAGAAGATAGGCCATGGAAGGCAAACGATGATTAGTATATGAAGTGGATATTTTTTCTGCATTGTTTGTTTTCTCAATAGGGACAATTTTGCCATATTCTTCCCAATGGAATGAATTAGGGACACTAGGAACTAGTCTCCATGTTGACATTCCTTTATTAATAATATTAAGAGGTAAATTTTGCAAAAAGTCGATTTAGAATAAAACGATGATATGTTTACCTCCAATTTCGACGACAACTGAAACTAGTCCAGTTTAGCACTTATACATCTTCAATATGCCTAATGATATGAAAGTTACCTTTACTAAAATTTCAAGAATTTATTATGTAATTTGTATCTAATGCAAAATATAGAATTTAAAGTAGAATAGACATGATTATGTTTTTCATGTACATAAATATAATATTATCTATATGTCTCTATATTACTATTAATGGAAATGAAAAAAAGTAAATACTCTCGAAACAATTTCATCAATGCAGAAACAAAGCTTTCATGAGATTAAGCGTTAAACGTCGTTGGGAAGACAAACATAAAGAAATAACAAAGATAGATAGTAAATTATCTTCAAAACAAAACCATAAACACAACTCATACATCAAATGCATGATTAAAACACCTAAAGGGTTTTAGTGAATAATCACAATAGAACAAAAGAATAATCACAATAACTCACAATAAAACAAAAGAATAATACCGATTCAGTAAATAATCATTCTTCAACGGTGATAAGCAGAACACAAAACCCAAACAAGTTATCTACGAGAGGATTTTGGTTTGGTGTTAATGGCTTCAACGAGAATGGAGTAGGCTTTTAGGTTTTTGTCTTTGAAAACCTAATACAAAACGACATCGTTTTTCTAGTTTAGGTAAACGATGTCATTTATTATTTGTTGTAGTTGTTTGGTAGCATTATTAATTAATTTGCTTCGATTTATTGTATCTAGTCGACAATTGTTAGCTGTAGCGACTAATAGATGGTTCATTGTTAAAAGCCTGCTAGTTCATAAATTTTTTTAATAAATTTATTTTCCTATACCAAATAAAACATAATTTGAATCAAAAATTAAATTATTCACTTGAAAAATATTTAGAAATTAATTTTTTGAATGTTCAAATAAAATAAAATTGACTTACAATTTTTATACAATTATACATTTTAATTAATATAATTTCAAAAAATGTAATTGAAGAAATTAAACAATTTAATTATTGTAATTAATCAAAAAATAATAACATAAGAAGACATTGTAATATAATTATAAAAATATTTCTAACAAATTATATTTAAAGATTAGTCATTCTAAAAAATTAAGCAAATAAAGAACAATTGCATATATAAGTGAGAAGATTAATTTTTCATTTTGTTATTGGTAATAGGAAAAACTCATATATGTTAATCAATTAAGAAAAATAAAGAAAATGCTTGGATTTTGGCGACATTTTCTAGCATTCATAGCAAAATTATACTTTTAGGTGACGAAAATTGCCACCTTCGGAAAAGTTAAAAGAAACAATTTTTGCGACAATTTAACATATTGGTAGCAAAAGGTTGTATATTTTGTGACGCTATAGGTGTTTCCTAGCCAAAACACTGTCACCAATACATTTGGAAAATATGAAAAACGACGTAGTTATATTATTCTGATCTCTCACATTTTGCAACGAATCTTAGTTTCGTCGCAAAATGTGGGAGATTAGAATAATATAACTACGTCGTTTTCCATATTTTTCCAAATGTATTGGTGACGGTTATCATATATCGTAGCTAAAAGGTTTGGCATTTTACGATGAATCTCGTTTTCGTTACTGAATGTTGAAACAGTAAAATTTTTTTTAGATGAGATGACGTTATTTGTCTAACAACAAACGAAGTCATCCCAGTTAACTAAAAATCAAACCCGCAGCCTTCCCCCAACTCCCTCTCCATTGTTTCTTCAAAATTTTCTCTCAAACTTAATCGATTTTCAATCCTCCTTCTGCTGTTCATGGCAATTTTCTGTTCTTATCTTCCCCCAATCTATCGTCTTGTGGAGTTGAGCTTAACCTGGTAAGTTTTTCTTCGACTTGTTGTGGGTTTGTTTTTGAATGTGTTAATGATACCGAATCTAAAATTATCGTAGTTTCTTCAATTTCATAAGTTGTTTGCATGGATTGAACAACTATATTATTGGATTTGTATTGAAATGTGTTAATGATGGTGAAGAAAGGGAATAGAATGAATGAATGATTGAAGTTGAGTTTGTTTTATGTTTTAGTTACAAGGTGTTCGATGAAAGTCCTGTTCCAATATTTTGTTTCATTTTTTGTTCGAAATTGAACTTGTTTTCACATGTAATCTGTTGTCAATATGCATGATGACGATGATGATAAGTATAGAAAAGAAAGTGACAAATTATTGAAAGAGGAATGTACAATCTATATGATGCAAGTTTATAACTATTAGTAAAAAAATAAGCTGTATGTTGTTAGCTGTGTAAGTTGTAACCAACAACCTTGCATGAGTTTGTCAATAATTGTACATGTAAGTATGCAAAAGGTTAATTTTGATTGACAATGAGTCGTATTTTTTCTTCTATATAAAGGCATAAGCACAACAATTCCGAGGGCATTTTTTTTGTTTGAATTCTCCTAATTAGATAACCTTATTTTTATATGCCTACTGCTACTCATTATTCCTATCGTCAAGAACAAGATATTGTCTGCGAATGTGCTCTCCAAAGACACATTCCAAGCTTTAAAAATCACCTGTCTAGTTCCAACATGTTAGGATATATGTTTTGGCATTATTTATTAATTGGACATCTAAGATATTAATTGGGTGATTTGACTTGGATTCAAATTAATGTGGTTGCTACACTTATGGTTATGAAAGAATTCTGCATAAAATAAAAGTCTATTATTATCACGTTGGTGGTATATTACGTTGGTGAGAGTTCAAACATAGGTGGGATCTTTTAAAGATAAGTTTTCAAAAACACATAGCTCCTCTCGATATTAGATCTCGGCACTTACGTTATTGGATTCTATCAGAGGGATTCTGGTTTCATCATCGTTCCATGGGTGTGTATTGTGCATGTTTTTATCTATAGCTAAAGAAGAGCTTATGTTGACGTGACTTAGCTGATTGTTGAGGTGCGTGTGTTGTTGATTTTTGGCCAAGGAAATTAATGGACTTTATGAGCTGTGGAGATTGAGGGCATCACTGTCCACATGTTTTTCAAATTTCGTTAATGAAACTATGGTGGTAGGCTTGCTTTGCTTCTGGTGGGCGTAAATTGAAGATTGAAGAATATACAGCAAAAGAAGGGATTTGTTTTATGAGTGGGTTGCTGTGGGGTTACGTGTTTGTGAAATATTATTGATAAGTGAAGCAACAGAGTTAATCTTATGTGAAGGTGCGACAACGACGGTGTTGTCTGGGTTAATTGCTATTGCAAAACACAGCTACATGTGCATGCTTTTGTGAGTTAAAAAATATCGTAGGCGTTAGACAAGAAATGTAGCATGGGCCTTAGATAAGAAACAAAGCAGTGGGCATGAGCTTTTGGTTTTTCTGGATCTTCTTAAAGATAACGTGTTGCTGGAATTTTTCAGAGCTTTGGCTTCGGGTTGTGTTTATGTGAATCAGCCTATTATTGTTGCGACAACTTCCAGATCTATTTCATTGGAGCAAAACTCATCGAGAAGTTATTCTTTTTATCTCAAGTGTATTATTATTTTTTTCTAGTTATTTTAATTACCTGAGTTGTTCATTTAATTATCTTTAATATCAAACAGTGTGTGAAAATCCTCTGTCGAGGTTAGTATGAGATGGTCGTACTATTGAGTATGAAAATCTTTCACGGGAAGTGAGGTTGAGAGATAGTATCAAGTTGAGTGGTGTCGCCTCAGTAAAGCCTTGAGTAATTATATTGTACTTCGGTGAAAATAATTAATCTGGGTGAGGGCCCCGTAGACGTAGGCAAGGAGTGTTGAATTGCGTTAACAAATTTTGGTGTTTTAATCTTTTTTTTCTTTACTTGGTTTTATTGTGTTCGTGTAAGAAGTTTGCAGAAAGTTTGTGAAACAGTTAACACTTTTGGTTTTACAATTGATATCAGAGCGCGTCACTGTTTCAGAACTTGTTAGCAAGTTGGCGCAGATCCTAGTTTCGCGAACATGGCTATAAGAGAAGGAGCATCAATTTTCAGGCCACTATTATTGGACGACTCAAATTATCCTGCATGGAAATCACGGATGAAGGTCTTTATTCAGGTACAAGGAACAAGAGCATGGAATTTGGTGTTATATAGTAGGACACATTCGATGATTACTAACGATAAGGGAGAGATAGTTCTAAAAGATCCATCTGAATTGACAAGAGTTGAAGAAGAGAGGGAACTTCAAAACTCACAAGCACTGTATGCGATCTTTAGTGCTATTGATGAAGGATGTTTCTCAATGATATCGGCCTGTGAGTCGGCTAAAGAAGCGTGGGATACTTTGCAGACTATTCATGAAGATCTATAATAGTGTCAAGACTATAGATGTTATCTGTGAGGTTTGAAGAACTGAAAATGGATGAAAATGAAACTATTGGAGACTTTCAAAAAAGGTTGCGAGATATAGCAAATCAGGCGCATCAATTCAGAAAGAAATATTCCAATCAGAAACTTATCAAGAAGATGCTGAGATCACTGCCTCCAAGATTTATTCCAAAAATTACAGCAATAGAGGAAGCCCATGATATCAATGATCTATAATTGGAGAAGGTAATTGGAATTCTTACAAATTTCTAAATGAATCTTTTAAGGGGTAAGCAAAAAATAAGCAAAGGATTGGCATTACAGATTAAAACTCAAAAAGGTGGAAGGAAGGTGAAGAGAATTAAATGTTATGAGTGTCAAGGCTTTAGACACAAGCCAAATGTGCTAATACTTTGAAGAAAAGAAAAAAAAAATCCTTTACTAGCACCTAGCTTGAGAATGATTCCGAGAGTGAATATGGTAGTGAAGAAGAAATAGCGAATGGTGCTGCGTTAGTTGCCTTACATAGCAAAAGTCCAGTTACTTGCTTAATAATAACTGAGAAGGAAGTAACTGAAGGTAAAAAAGGGAGAAAATTTGAAAATTTTGAAAGCAGTTCAGCTTGGTTTTAATATCAGACTATAACATTGACGGAAGTGACCTTAATGATAAAAATGGGAATATTTACGAGGATTATAAGGCTATGTATGAAAAATGTGTGTAAATATGTAGAAAGAATGAAAGATTGAAGGAAGAGAATCTCTCCATGAAGAACACCATCCAAGAGTTAGAAAAGAAATTGATATTGACGTTAGATGAGCTTGGTGAAGCTAGAATGAAATTGGTAAGTACTAAAAAAGAAATGAGAATGTTGAATGGAGGTATAGAAAAGTTAGAAAAGTTGATTGAAATCAGTAAGGATAAAGGGGATCTTCAAGGCGTTGGTTATAAAGGTGAGTGCTCGAAGGTGAATGAAGAAAAAATTGATATGTCCAGATTAGCCCAAGAGGTAGAAGCCTCGAAAAAGAATCAAAGATTTGTACCCACGTATCATTTTTGCGTAGTTATTGGGTGATTTGACTTGGATTTAAATTGATATGGTTGTTACACTTATGGTTGTGAAAGAATTCTGCATAAAATAAAAGTCTATTATGATCATGTTGGTGGTATATTATGTTGGTGAGAGTTCAAACATAGGTGGGATCTTTTAAAGATAAGTTTTCAGAAAAACATAGCTCCTTTTGATATTAGACCTCGGCATTTACATTATTGGATTCTATCAGAGGGATTCTGGTTTCATCATCATTCCATGGGTGTGTATTGTGCATGTTTTTATCTACAGCTGAAGAAGAGCTTGTGTTGACGTGACTTAGATGATTGTTGAGGTGCGTATGTTGTTGATTTTTGGCCAAGGAAATAAATGGACTTTATGAGTTGTGGAGATTGAGAGCATCACTATCCACATGTTTTTCAAATTTCGCTAATGAAACTATGGTGGTAGGCTTACTTTGCTTCTGGTGGGCCTAAATTGAAGATTGAAGAATATACAGCAGAAGAAGGAATTTGTTTTATGAGTGGGTTCCTGTGGGGTTACGTGTTTGTGAAATATTATTGATAAGTAAAGCAACAGAGTTAATCTTATGTGAAGGTGCAACAACGACGATGTTGTGTGGGTTAACTGCTATTGAAAAATAGCCACATGTGCATGCTTTTGTGAGTTGAAAAATATCGTGGGCGTTAGACAAGAAATGTAGCATGGGCGTTAGATAAGAAACAAAGTAGTGGGCATGAGCTTTTGATTTTCTGGATCTGCTTAAAGATAACGTTGTTGGAATTTTTCAGAGCTGTGGCTTCGTGTTGTGTTTATGTGAATCAGCCTATTATTGTTGCGACAACTTCCAGATCTATTTCAATGGAGCGAAACTCATCAGGAAGTTATTCTTTTTATATCAAGTGTATTATCTTTTTTTTGTTTCTAGTTATTTTAATCACTTGATTTGTTCATTTAATTATCTTTATTATCAAACAGTGTGTGAAAATCCTCTGTCAAGGTTAGTACGAGACGGTCGTATTATTGGGTGTGAAAATCTTTCATGGGAAGTGAGGTTGAGAGACAGTGTCAAGGGTTGAGTAGTGTCTGCTCAATAAAGCCTTTAGTAATTCTATTGTACTTTGGTGAAAGTAATTAATCTAAGTGAGGGCCCCCCAGACGTAGGCAAGGAGTGCCGAACTGCGTTAACAAATTTTCGGTGTTTTTATTATTTCGTTTTTCTTTGCTTGGTTTTAATGTGTTCATGTCAAAGAAGTTTGCGGAAAATTTGTGAAGCAGTTAACACTTTTGGTTTTTCACAACATTTCCAAATCAAAAAGATTAACTTCTTATAGAGAACAACGAATGGTTGGGTTCTTTTGATTAAATTATTACATAATTTTATTGTCAAAACTACCAAACGTTTTCAATTTATTATTCTTTTTTTAATACAATAAATTCTAATTGGTTATAAATTTTTTAAATCATATTATAGAGTCAAACACAATTCCAAAGGCAAGAGTGTGATATGATCACACTGTATAAGCACACATACTACAAGGATGGTCAAGGTTGGATGTCTAAAGAGGCACAAAGTAATTATGTAAGTACTAATAAATTTATATTACAATTTATTTTTCTATGTAATAGTAAGCAATAATTTTTAGTTTACTCAATTTTTTCTTTAAATTGTAGGACAAGATGCAGGAGTTGTTGCAGACGTCATTGGCTAAGGAAAATCAGCCCATTGTTGATGACATTTGCAATAATGTCCTTGATATACGATCAGGCTATATAAAAGGTCTTGGGTATGACCTAGGCCTGTTGGTGCCTCTTCGTCACGAGCAGCTATGTCATGGCGCTTCAAGAGCAGAGCCAGGCATTGAAGACTAAATTACAATGTACAGAAGATAAGTTATAATATACAGAGGACAAGTTAAATCATAATGTAAAAGAAGTTAATAAGCTTAAAAAGATGGTAAAACAGATACTAGGCTCAGCATATGTCAGTACAAGTGACGACGATGAGGAGTCTTAGTTTGTGTATAACCTGTAATTATTTTTTTATAAAATACATTCCATTTTTAATGTTTATTTTATTTCAATTTATTATTATTTAAAAACATGTCACTAACATTAATTATAAAATAAATAATTTTAATATTTCAAACTGTCTTAAAAATTGTAATAAATTAAAATAAATTCATTTTAAACAATTATAATAACATTTAAATTCAAAATTAAATTTTGTCACTAAGTATTATTAGCTACCAAAATAAAATCGTCACAAAAAGTCATTAACTACATATACAAGAATGTCGTTAAAAACATTTTGCTAAAACCGCATATTATTAGCTAAAAGTACTTCGCTACAAAACCAAAATCGTCACAAAAAACTATTAGCTACCAAAATTAGAATCGTCACAAAATGTTTTTACCTTCGTTTCTAGAAACATCTCTAAAAACATTTCCTTACAACAGATAATTAGTAGCTAAAACTATTCTGCTACCAAAATGAAATCATCACTAAAATAATTAATTACGAATATAGTTTAGTAGGAAAAAATTTTAGCTACGAAACAAAACCGTCATACAAAACTATATACGACGTTCATTCTACTCGTTGGTTATACTTTTTACTGATGAATTATATGTGTCGAAAAAACGTTTTGGTGACAGCTTTGGAAAAACATCACATATGTTGTTTTGCTATCGGGATTCAGTGACGATTTCGGTAACGAGTTTTTTTCATTAGAAATTAGTATTTGAGACGATTGGTTATTGTTTAGCGACATTTAGTTTTGTCGCTAAATGTTCTTTTCGTTGTAGTGACTAACTTGAAATGAGAATGATAATGCGTTGGGCAAATTATGATTTGTCATTTTTAATCGAGTTAATTATAAAAAATTTCAAATTTTATTCAATTTTTAATTTTAAAAATTGACACTAAAATATTTCAATTTGTAATTTTTTTTACAAAATCATATTAATAGTTTTGCTACTCGGACTTTCATGCAAGATAATAGTAATAAGTATAAAATTTGTTAGTTAATAAAATAAATTATAGTAAATTATTAAAAACATAATTACTCTTAAAATCCCTCCTCTCCGCTTATTTTCAATAATTTAACATAATTTTATTTTATTAATAATTTCATATGTGACAACACTATAATAAAAATATTAATCTAATTTGGCACATCACATCAATATTAACATAAAATTTATTTTCTGTTTATTTTTATATAAAAATCGAAAGTAAGAAGACCAGTATTGCAATATTGAGTAAAGTTTAGGCTTTTTTTATGATTAACACTTTTTAATTTGAACTTCTTGAATTTGATTTATTGAACTTAAAATGATATTTCAATAATATTTAATAAACTGACATGTTTTTAGTTAATTAAAATTTGAATTGTTAAATTTTAATAAAATAACATTATTTTATTTATTAAAAGATTAATCCAAATATCCCTCTTTTGATAAGGTTACATGCATCCAGGCAGAACATGACACCATTTCGAAGGGGACAAATTACAAAATGACAGATTGACCGGTAAACTCGACGCACTCTTCACTTGGCAGTTGGATACTGGACCTCTTGGAATCAAAGATCACAGGCAAACTCCTAGTACTAAGAATATCTTAACATGATCACCAATTTTGATTTAGGAAAAAGCTTGATATACAAGGTTGTGGTCCCCTAGATTCCTCCGGGTGGCTTGTAGATATTGAATTCTCTTCTCTGGCTAACTTATGGTGAGACCATTTAAAGCCAAGACGGACAACGTGGCTTCAGGTTGAAGCAACAATAACTTGGTGACGAACAACCCATGAAGAAGTTATTGTATTGGAACCAAAACCTTCAAGTATAAATAAAGAGTTTTAGAAGAATTATTATGCTTTTGTGATTGTTATAAAATTTAAGAGAAAGAGGTGTTGAAGCTTTGGCCAAGCTCTTTCATTTGCTTTCATGTGTTGATTTGGTAGAAGAAAGAAAAGCCACTGGTTGTTATTCCAACAGTGGTAATGCCGGTGACAGTGGCAGTGGTTGCGGTGGAGGAGGTAATGGAGGCTATGGTGGTGGCTGTGGATGATTTGCTATTTGATTATTGATCCCTCTATCTCTACCATGTAGAGATTTATGGTTGTATATTATTGGACCTTCTCCTCATATCCTGCATTCCAACGCAACTATCACTAGGTGTTATTGTTGTAAACTGTTTACAAGTTTTTTACAATATCATTGTAAAATAAGGTTTAAAATTATGAACTATATGTTATACCAGTGATAGTGATAATTTTAAATGAAGTGAATAAATAGTCTAAGTATAATTTGTAAAACGTAACAGTATCTTAGTTACATAACCCAGATTGAACGTGAAAGGGCAAAATATGGAAAAATGCGGAAATACCTGATTTTCCGATTCTGAAACTTTAAACGACTTTTATGAAGCTGAAACGATTCTGAATCCACCGTCACCTTCACGAGAATCCATCACCAAAACACAGGCTAGGTCTTTCTATAGTTTTCTTAATACGTAAGTTCTCTTAACGGGCTAGAAATTCCTTATGCTTACGATTGATCTGAGCAACTGCAGGAGATCTTAACCTATTTATATAGCTTCCATATCAGGCTTCTCCATCACAAGGCCGATATGGACCTGGTCCATACTAAAAGAGATATATTTTTTACCCAAACTTCGACCTATTAATTTAAATCATTTATTGGGTCACTTTATTATCTTTAACTGGATCAAATTACGTAACTTAACTGATAATTTATTTAAAAACCAAATTATAATTAATAACTGTATGGAAAATTGACAAAATAGCCGTTAGGGGCAAAAATGTCTTACATAATTATGATAATGATATATGATTAGGGTAACAATATAAAACCTTGTTATATAACGTGTCCTCCTAAGTTGAGTAAAGAAACTTGTCTACTAAAGTAGTTGATGTTATCTCGTAGAAACAACATTTTCTTAGCTTAAATT
The DNA here is from genome assembly GCA_027575705.1 of Erythroxylum echinodendron. Lineage (NCBI taxonomy): Eukaryota > Viridiplantae > Streptophyta > Magnoliopsida > Malpighiales > Erythroxylaceae > Erythroxylum > Erythroxylum echinodendron. The sequence continues at coordinate 33,291,978 of JANZXR010000004.1, read as the reverse complement.
GTTGATTTATACTTTACAATCAATCAGTTAGTTGAAATTTAGTGACAATTATTTAAAGACATTCTTTATTTTATACATACACTACAACAAAATATGGAATTTAAAGACACAAAAGGTTAAGTTTTTAGACACTTTTGTGTGTCTTAAAAATAATTTTTGAAGCTTTATAAAGCGTCGAAAAAATAAGTGTTACAAAAACTGTTGTGGGCAATTTGATGTACCTACAAACTTTTACTAGACCTGACATTAGTGTTACAATAGGGATACTGGGTAGATATCAAAGTAATCCTGGTATTGATCATTGGAACTCTGCAAAGATAGTGTTGAGAAATCTTTAAGGAACAAAGAATTACATGCTAACTTATAAGAGTCACTACAACAAAATATAGAGTTTAATGACACAAAATGTGAAGTTTTAAGAAGCTTTTTGCGTCTTAAAAATAATTTTAGATGCTTTATAAAGCGTAAAAAAACAAGTGTTATAAAAACTATTTTTGACGGTTTTCTTAGACACACAAATGCGTCAAAAAATATAGATTTTTTACACATCAAAGCGTTGAAAAACATATATTTTTTATTCATCTAAGCGTCGAAAATCTATTTACACATAGATGCGTCGAAAACATACATTTTCGACGATAGTTTTAGACATAAATGCTATTTTAGACGCTTTGTGTAAGCTTTTAGATGCTTTTCTCTGTTGATATTTTTCACTTTAAGACACTTTTTTACGTCGAAAAATTTCACCATTTTTGAGTAAAAAAATAAGCTTACAATTTGCTTTGTGTATCGTTTTTAAGATCACACAGATATTATTATAATAAATTTTAATAAATTATAATAAAGTAATCACATATTTATTATTATAATAAATTTTACAAATTAGTCTAAAATATTTAGGTACATATTATTATAATAAATTAACACTTTTGTTAATCACTTGTTGCCACTTTAACTTGAAGTATCAATATATTTATTCCATTATTGCCTTTGAGGTTTGATTACATTACTTAGAAGGTCTTCCTTTACAAAGGGAAAAATTCCGACAGATGCAAAATTGTTGAGCATGTGTGCTCATTAATCATATGAAAAGAGAAAAATGAATTCAAGGAGTTATTTTGTATACACAAGAAGTGCAACCCAATACATATTAGACATCTTATAGTATTCATGACTAAGTCAAACAAAAACAACATGAACTTTGTAGCAGCAAATCTCAACTTCAAAAGAATATCTCTAGCACATTTCCTTACAAGCCAAACCTCACATTTTATCGATCGTTCATTCTGCATTCAGAGTCCAATTATTTTCCTTAATCTAAAAATAAGGCACTTGAAAGATAAAGAGAAGAAAAATAGCTTATAACACTATAAATGCAAGTTAATTTTATGATTTGATGGAAAATTACAATGTCAAACTTCTGGATTAGCTAAGAAAGCAAAACAAAGCGAAGCATATTTGACAAAATCGTGCCATATAACTTGCCCAGAACATTACGACTAGGCATAAGCATAACAAGCAACAATAGTTACTTTAAAGAAGAGAATATCAGTTGATAAGCCAGGGGAACCAACGATGGAAAAATGGAAGAATGCACTATGAAACAGAAAAAACACATAAAGCGCAAAAAAGAATATTCTTCATGATAGAGGATTGCATTTAGAAATCATAAGTTACAAAAAAATATTTATCCTAAGAAAATTGATCTGTATTTTTCTAAGGCTTAGTACAAACAAGAACAAAAGAATAAGATCTCACGTTCAATATCCCTCGTATTTTCTAAGGCTTTGCAGTAAGGATTGTCAAAGAAGTATATATTTATTTTGGGAAGGGAATATGAAACAACACTGTCTTCAGTTCCATCGGTTATTGTCTCATCACCAACAACGCATTTATGGTAATAATTAAGTATAAGCAACACATGAAGACTGCTACCTACCAGAGGGTTTCTTAAGCCTTCACCACTTGAACCGACCAAGTAACTGAATGGCAGTAAAACAATAGAAGCTGCAAATGATAAATCTTGATACATTCATATTTTCATATATCTTTAGGACTTAATTCAGCGTCATTTATGTTTATTTTATGTTCATCTATAATTGCTTTATCGTGTTTTAGCATTATTCGATGTTCGATAACGTAAAATGCAAAAATGAAACAAATAGACTCGAATTGCACTGTTTTTGAGTTTTTGATAAACTTGACCTTTAGTCATTGTGGGATTTTTATCTCGAGATTGGTTTAGCCAAAATTTCTGAAATTTCTTACTTTTGACTCATTGAAGGATTTTTTGGGACCAATTGCAGATTTTTTTGAGCTGGAATTCAGGAGAAATAAATTTCTGAAATTTGCATCAGATTTTAGATCGCTAGAATAACCTTTCAACGATGTTTTGATCATAACTTTTGACTCAGATGGAAGAAGATATTGATAAAATTTTGTAGAGAAAGAAAAGCAATGGAGTATGAATTCTACTTCTTCCATTTATACAACATTATTTATACTAATTACAAGATATGCACCATATTTACAAGATATGCACCGTATCACCTAATTTGGCTAATCACATAATCTTAGCCTAATAAATCTTCTATCATCATGCCAACACTCCCCCTTAAGTTGGGAAGAAAATGTCTATGAGACCCAACTTGCCAATGGTTGTCTTGAACATTCTTTCTGCCACTCCCTTCGTAAGTACATCAGCCCATTGCACATTCGATCGTGTAAAACCAAAAATAATAATGTTGTCATCAAGTTTCTCCTCAATAAAGTGTCTATCAATCTTTACGTGTTTCGTTCGATCATGTTGTACTGAGTTCTCTATGATTTGAATTGCAGCCTTATTGTCGCACCACAATCTCACGGGTAACCTATGTTCAATACCAATATCATATAATACTCTTTTTACCCATAGTAATTCACATAGGCATTGTGTCATAGCTCTGAATTCAGCTTCTGTGGTTGACCTCGCTACAACCTTTTGTTTTTTACTTCTCCATGACACAAGGTTGCCCCCAATAAATGTAAGATAACCCGTAGTTGATTTTCTTGTAACTTGGTCACCACCCCAATATGCGTCACTAAATCCTTCTACTTGTGTGCTTCCATTTCGAGCATACAATATTCCCCTACTTGGTGCATTTTTTAGATATCTGAGTATCCTATATACTGTATTCCAGTGTACTTGCTTCGGTGCATGCATAAATTTGCTAACCACGCTAACAGTATAAGCTAAGTCCGGACGCACGTGTGTCAAGTAGATCAACCTGCCCACAAGTTGCTGGTACCTTTCCATATCTACAATGTCTCCTTCTGCAGCTTCGCTCAATCGATGATTTGCTTCAATTGGTGTGTTAGCTGGTTTACTTGAGATCATGCTAGTTTCTGCCAAGAGATCCATTGCATATTTCCTCTGACATAAGAATATTCCTTTCTCTGAGTGTGAAATTTCAATTCCCAAGAAATATCAAAGTTGCCCAAGATCTTTCATTTCAAACTTTGTTGCCAAGTAATCCTGCACTCAAGCCATCTCCTCATCATCATCTCCTGTGAGAATCATATCATCCACATATACACTCAAAACTGTGATTTTCCCATTCCGACTCTTCACAAACGAAGTATGATCTGCATTGCTTTGGTTGAAGCCAAACTTCTTCATCTCTTTTGTGAATCTTCCAAACCAAGTTCTTGGAGATTGTTTCAATCCATACAATGCTTTATAGAGCCTACATGCCTTGCCTTCATGATTCAGATTACAATTTATGCTAGGTGGAATGTCCATATAGACTTCCTCCTCCAAGTTTCCGTTCAAAAATGCGTTCTTAACGTCAAATTGTTTCAGACTCCAGACGAGATTTGCAGCTAACGAAATCAAAATTCGGATGGTATTAAGCTTGGCTACTGGTTCAAAGGTCTTTAGATAATCAATGCCATGTTTTTTTGTGTAGCCTTTAGCCAGCAATCTAGCTTTATACCTGCCAATACTTCCATCTGGATTAAGCTTCAGTGTAAAAACCCACTTGCAACCGACTGGCTTTTTCCCTTTCGGTAAGTCCATAACTCCCCATGTTTTATTCTTCTAAAGAGCCTCCAATTCTTCATTCATAGCCTGTACCCACTTTGTATCCTGCAGTACTTCCTGTACATTGTTAGGAATAGAAATATTGGATAATTGATTCATAGTTAGAGCATAGGGACCAGATATGCGATGGGTTGACACATGATTACGAATTGGATATTTACCTTTGGCTTTAATGGTAGGTTCATATTGTTTTTGCGGAACTCCTCTATTTTCCCTTTGTGGTAAAACACGAGAAGATTCAGGTTTCATACTTACCTGATTTTTGGGTTGTTCAATAGGACTTTGACTAGGAGAGACCTCTGGTACTGGTGTTAGACAAACTTCTTTTCTATCATGATCAGCATGTTCATCTTCCACTGGTTCTTACCCTCTCCCCCTGTCTTCTACAGTCCCTTGGTGTGCTTCAGTTTCATCTGAACTTTCTATAACTTCTTGATCAGATGGTGATTCACATTCAGGAATACGGCTACGTTTTTCTGGCCTTGTTTCAGGGTTGGAGTGCAGTTTAAAAATATCATCATAAGAAGCAAAATTTCTAACATTTCCTGATGGATCCCTTTGAAAAATTGGCTCGGAATTTCCTGGGTTGTAGAATGGTTAGGTTTCATGGAAGGAAACGTCTAAAGAGATATGCATTTTGTGAGAGATAGGGTCATAATACCGATAACCTTTTTGAAATTTAGAGTATCCCACAAAAATACATTTCTTGGCACATGGTTCAAGTTTGTTTCGAAAGGGCTTGGGTATATGAACAAACACGGTGCACCCAAAAATTTGTGGTTCTAGGTTCGGTTGATGAGGGTGAGAAAAAATGGCTTCAAGTTTTTGTTGGGGTTTTTGGTGTTGGATAACACGAGAAGGGACTCGATTGATCAAACAAACTGATGCTTTGACTGCTTCACCCCAATAGAACTTTGGTACATTCATTCCAAATAAGCATGCCCGTACCACTTCCATTATTTGACGATTCTTTCGTTCAGCCAAACCGTTTTGTCGAGATGTATATATATTTGATGTATGATGCGTGATTCCATTCTTGTTTAAATATTGTTGCAAGGAAGCTCCTACGAACTCCATGGCATTATCAATTTGCCATGCTTTGAGGAAAGTATTGTACTGAGTATGAACTTGTGCATGAAATTCTCTAAATGCTGCACCTGCATTATGTTTTTATTTCAACAAGCAAACCCACGTAAACCGAGTACACTCATCAAAAAATGTAATGAATTATCAAGCATGAGAGAGGGAAGGAATTTTTTCAGGGCCCCAAATATCACTATGAATAACAAAAAAAAGTTCTGAGCTTTTATTCAAAGATGGAAAATATGAAATCCTATGACTTTTTGCCAATTCACACACATCACACTTTAAGTCTGAAATCTCAATGTCACCAACCAAATGAGGCTTAAGTTTCTGTAAATAAACAAAAGAAATATGGCCGAGACGTCGATGCCAAAGCCACAAATCATTATGTATCTTTCCAGAAGTCACTATATGACAGCATCTCTTATTTCCTTCTATGGTAAAATCTAAATAGAAGAGATTGTCTCGTCTAACACCATAACCAAGTGTCTTCCTCGTCAAGATGTCCTGAAAGACACAAAAAGTTGTCCAAAAAGAAACAATACAGTTAAGAACAACTGTTACTCGTGCAATAGATAAAAGATTTTAGGTAATACCAGGAACAACAAGGACATGATCAAGAGTTAATTCATTGGTTAGTTCTGCTTTACCACTGCCAACAATAGGTGAGGTACCCCCATTGGCAGTGGTAATTTCGGTTGATTCACAAGCTTGAATTTTAGTAAGATTTCAAGGTCACTAACAATATGGTCTAAAGCTTCGGAGTCAATTGTCCAAGATTTCTTCTGTTTAGTAACAGAAAAAGCATTAGGAGAAGAGGGTTTACCTGTTTCAACAATATTTGTTGTTGGGGAAGGATTACTTTTCTTAACCTCCATGGTTGCACTACCTGCACATTTGGTCACATTCTTCCATGGCTTCTTTGTAAAGTCCCACCACTCTGGGTAGCCTATGAGTTCATAACACCTTTGTTTGGTGTGACTTGATTCTCCACAATGAGTTCAATTGAGGGTGTTTAATTTATTCACTGGATTTCGTGGCTTTGAACGTTGAGCTACCAAGGCTCTTACTTCTAACATGGCTCACCCGCTAGAGTTCATGGTCTGACGCTGTTGTTATACCCTTCACACATACGCATAGGACTGTTCCAGATTCAACTTAGGGTCCTTCTGTAAGATTTCTTCTTATACTTGTTAGAATTCCCCATCAAGGCCATTGAGGAATATGTGTACCCTCATGCGATGAATAAATGATTATTTTTGAAGAAGTTCATCAACACCAGTAGCTTAATACTCCAACAATTGATCGATCTCTTGAAAAATTGAAAGAAGTTCATTATAGTATATGGACAAAGGTCTGCCATTTTCTTGAGAAGTGAAGGATTTTTGGTTGAGTTCAAACAATCGCGTTTCATCTGAACTGTCATAATAGGTTCTAGCAACCGCATCCCAGATGTCCTTGGCCGTTGCTAACCTTACAAATCGTGTCATTAGTGAAGGAATCATGGAGTCAACTAACCAACTCTTGACTTTGTTATTCTACGTGACCCATGTGTTGTATTTCGGATCTGACACATCAGGTTTCTTGTCCGTGCTCATCAAGAATCCAAGCTTATTGCGAGCTGTAATGGCATTTCCATTGTCTACGACCATAAAGGGTAGTTCATCTCATCAAGTATGATGGTATTTGGAAGAGCCCCTCCATCCTGCTGCACAATAATAGGATGTTGGCCATGAGGTTCGAGAGTTCGAGTTTTTCAGGTATTGCAAGCGGGTGCAAAGTAGAAGGTGATGAGAGGTTTGGGCTTATGCCCTCCATCGCTGATCTGATACCATGTAGAGAAAGAGAGGCGACAGAGTATGAATTCTACTTCTTCCATTAGGGTTATACAACATTATTTATACTAATTACAAAATATTCACCATATTTACAAGATATGCACCGTATCACCTAATTTGGCTAATCACGTAATCTTATCCTAATAAATCTCCTATCATCACGCCAAAAAATTTGAGCTCCTAAATCGTCACCATTTATATTTTATGCACTATCGAAATTGACCTTGAAGCATCTTATGCTCCACTCTAAAAGCTGCCCCCACTCAAACACAAGCCTTTATTCACGCCACTCACAACCAAAATCAGCATCCATTACAAGATAAATCAGCCTCCATTTTATTCACGCAAGTAGCCTTCGTTGAAGTTTTAAAAAATAAAGTCTCCATTTTCCACAAACACATGTAGCAGCCTCCATCCTCCCACCACTCACGCACAACACAACAAAAAAGCCTCCATTTGACTACACCAAAATCAAGCCACCCCCATCCCATTTGGACACATCTTCCACTCTCCACACACATGTAGGCAGCAGGTGGCGTGATACCAAGTAGCTGGAGAGTGTAAAGCAGAGAGAACAAAAAAAAAACGTTGAAGACAGCTGGTGAATAGAAGAAGTTGAGTTGGTGGAGAACACACACATTGGCAGCTGGAAGGAGTAACGAGAGAGCTCTACTCCATCACCCACTGAACATACAGCACCCACGGAACATCACTCACGAACTGAACAAACATCACTCATGTTACACCACAAAAAGAAAAACACAATCACTCACGACAACCACTCACATGTTGCAGCTGGTGGACGAAACAACAAGGGTACATAGTAGTGTTGGTAGTGTTGTACGTGAGCTGCAGCAAGGAGACGTTGAAGCAGAGAGAACACCCATCAAACATGCAAAAAAAAAAACTCACACACGTTAGCTGAACAAGATAGACGTTGAAGCTGGTAGAGACTAAAAAAACGTAAGCATGAGTGTTGGGCAGCTGTGTTATGCGTGAGCTAGAGGAAAGAACAGAAAGAAGGAGGTGGCAAGCAACAAAGGAAAGCAGCTGGTGGCAAGGAAGGAAGCAGTAGGTGGCACAACATCCTTAAGGCAGCTGGCGGCACATAAAGAAGAAGAGAAAAAGAAAGCTGCTACACATAGGAAGAAGAGCAAAACGGTAGTTATGCTGAAAGAGAGTTAGTGTGCGTGAAGTGAATGTGCGTGGACCAAACCACAATTTTATTTGTCACATCAAGGTATAGGACAGAAGAGGAAGCAGAGGTTGGCGGCAGAAGGGAGCAAAAGAAAAAAAAAGATTGCAGTAGCTGTGTGCGAACAGAAGAGAGCTTCGTGAGAGAAAATACAGTAGCGGTAGAAGATGTCGGCAGTAGAGAAAATTTAGCTGCGGGAAAAGGGGGTGTTTTTAATTTTGTATTTATTTTAATTGTGTGGATTTAATCAATGCAAACATATGTTATGACCATGATTTATGTTACATTGATGAATA
>JANZXR010000004.1:33248869-33259276 GCA_027575705.1 Erythroxylum echinodendron | reverse complement strand
GACCAAATTGGTTTTTGAATCCTTCAGGAAAGTTGTAGAGTTTCCTTTTATCTTTTTATTGATACCAAATTTGAAATTTTTATAGTTCTGAGTAAGAAGTTTGGAATTTTTTAAGTTTTCTGTTATTTTGTGTGGGAGGGGCCTCGCGACTCCTCGCGAATGCGACCGCTCGCGGTCGCTAGCGCACGGGGGCGCATCCAACGCGTGCGTCCAATGCACGCCTCGCCATCACGAGCGAGCGCTTTCGCTACTCTTTTCTTGAACAATCGCGAGCCGCGGCTTCTGTCTCCAAAACTCGAGCGTTCCGCAGAACGCTCGCGACTCGCAAGCTTAAGGATGTCGGGCCCGTGACCCGCTCGGGGATGGGTTCCAGCATTTAACACAGAAAGGAAATTTAACTGTCATAAATAAGAAACACAACATGAAAACATGAATAATTGGTATTGACGAGCATTTGTATTGATTGTAATAATAAATTATGACGATGTGTAATTGTATTGATAATTTATATCAATGAGTGTTGAGGATCAATATTTGGTTTATAAATGTGAATTTACGATATATGAATAACATATTGAAGCATATTTACATTATGTACTTTGCTTAAGTATGCCATCATTGTTTACATGAGTGTTGAATATCAATTTTTGGTTTATGAATGTAAATTTATGGCATGTGAGTTGTGACATTTCTAAATGTATGTGCGTGGCGGATTACTGTTGTGAGCTGTCAACCAAACTAAGTGTTTTCCCCACCAAACTTTCAAGCTTAGCATGGGTGTTAATTCGTGTAGGTCCAAGTCATAGGAGCGAGGTACATGGAATATTTGTATGGACCAGGGCCAACAGATAGAAGAAAAAGTACTTGTGGAATGTGTTTTTAGTTCAAGATTATTGCATATGTACTAAAGAAAGGAAATTTTACGTTTTCTTTTGGATTACCGTGTAAATGTAAAAAATGTATCACTACTGTTAAATGATAATGATAAGTATTAGGGAGTTTTGTAATGTGTATATGTATATCATTGAATAGAGTTGTATACCTTGAAGGCATGTACAGGAATTTGGTTGTTATGTGTGTGGATGGTTGTAGGTTCCGTATAGGGGGTATTACAAAGGCTTTAACCAAATGAACTGCTACTCAAAGTTGCTTTTACCATTTCCATTTATTTCATCTGGCGTGAACGCAATAATAGAAGATATATAAATAAATTGGAAGACAAATATCAAGTTACGAATAGGGTATATATAAATAAATTGGAAGACAAATATCAAGTTAAGAATAGGGTCATCAATATGAATCGAGATCACATATATGCTAGAAATGCACAACACCTCCTCTCTATAGATATGAGAAACAAATGGAATCTTTAAGATATTATTACCTATCTTTATAGTCCACCTAGCTTAATATTTTAGCTTCAGCAATTCACTTTTTGTAGGCTAAAGGCCATAAACTCAATTTACTTATTGTATTATTTCTACTATAGTATAAACTCATTCCTTTTTTAAAAGATATTGACTATAAATCTGACACCACCATTTTCGATCACTCTCAAAATATAAAATGAACTCTTTGTTAGGGTCAACATAATTCCACTGTGTTTTCAAGGATACTATGTAACATGTAGCATAGACCTTATTACATGTCCCGAATCATTCATGAAAGGGTTAAAAATGAAAGAAATGTGGAATACTTGATTTCGGTTCCATCTTGACTTTCGAAGTTGTTTTTATGGCCAAAATGAGCTCCAATCTCCCAGGACCTTCACAAAAAACGTTCACCGACACGTGATTAACACCTTTCTATTGTATTATTTACTTTTTGTAGGCTAAAGGCCATAAACTCAATTTACTTATTGTATTATTTTTACTATAGTATAAACTCATTCTTTTTTTTTAAGATATTGACTGTAAATCTGACACCACCATTTCCGATCACTCTCAAAGGATAAAATGAACTCTTTGTTAGGGTTGACATAATTCCACTGTGTTTTCAAGGATACTATGTAACACGTAGAGACCTTATTACATGTCCCGAATCATTCATGAAAGGATTAAAAATGAAAGAAATATGGAATACTTGATTTCGGTTCCATCTTGACTTTCGAAGCTGTTTTTATGGCCAAAATGAGCTCCAATCTCCTAGGACCTTCACGGAAAACGTTCACCGACACGTGATTAACACCTTTCTATAGTTTTCTTAATACGTAAGTGCTCTTAACAAGTCAGAGGATCCATATGCTTACGAATGATATGAGCAACTGTAGGGGACCTTAACCTTTACAAATAGCTTCCATATCGGGCTTCCCCATCACAGGCCTGATATGGGTCCAGTCTATACTAATCGAGATCTATTTTTCTCCTAAAATTTGACCCATTGATTTAGATCATTTATTGGGTCACTTTATTACCCTTATCTGGATCAAATTACGTAACTTAACTGATAAGTTATTAAAAAGAAGAAAAATACAATTAACAGTTGTCGAACATAATGAGAAAGGACAAAATTGTCTAACATTCTCTCCCTTGGACAATCATTAATTACGGTTTTACTCAATTTTAAAAATAATTTGAAAGCTCGGTTAAGTCACGCTGTTGTATTGGTATCAAATTTAAAAATTAAAAACATTTGATCCAGAGGTAATGAAAGTCTAATATTCCATCCTTCAAGGCTTTCAATACCAAAAAATATTAAACACATGTATCATGTGTGACATGATTCCAATATAATCATAAATATCTAATAGCTTACTAACATGAATAGGAAAATGGAATGTGGCAAACTAGGATGATACCTATATGATCTAATACATATCATCTTCATTTGTAGGTCTCGATTTCTCCAACTTTATACTAAACTGCATGAGCTAAACTACAACAAAAAAATCCTGTTTTCTCTTACCAAATGCTAGGCAGCATTAGTGAAAACTTGGTTTTCTCTTACTGGATGCTAAACAACATTAGAGAAAATCTTTATATTCTCCAACTGAATGCTAAAATGCATTAGAGAATCTTTATGGGATTATATTTATACCCCCTATGTCATATCAAATTTATGGATATTCGTACTAAACTGTATATATCTAAATGACATAAGCTCAAGGTCAATCTTTATATTTGCCCAATAACCTTTAAAATGCTTAAGATCATCACAAATATTAAGGCTTTCAAACGTATTATGACTATACACAATAAAAGTTATTACCAAGGATAAAAAGATGATCATATATATTAATAAATAACTACAATGTCATAATACATTAAAAATGTACAAACATTTAAGGAGCAAATACAATGATCCCTATCTATTGCTGTCTAAGGACCTTAACATGCCCATACCAAATACATGGTTAACAAACACTAGTGAGTGAAGTCTTTTAGTCAATGGATCAGCTAACATCTCCTCAGTCCTGATATGCTCCACTTCGACGTCACCTTTCTGAATCAACTCTTTTATAGTCAAGTATTTGACCTCTAAATTCTTAGACCCTTTGCTATTCTTGTTATTGTTAATAAACAACATTGTAGAGATTATCACAATATAACCGAATGGGTCTAGCTATCAAATCTACCACAAACAACTCAAAAATCAAGTTTTAAGCCAAACTGCCTGTGTAACATCTCCATAACATGCAACAAACTCTGCATGCATGGTCAAGGAAGTTACCAGTGTCTGTTTGACACTCTTCTATGATACTGCACCATCTGCCAACATAAAAATGTACCCTGAAGTGTGTTTACAATCATCTAGACATATAGAAATGTCAAAGTTTGTATACCCTGTGAGGTTTAAATCGTTGACTTTTTTGTATGTTAACGTATAATCCTTTGTACCATTTGGCTATCTAAACACTTATTTAACTGCATTCTAATGGCCTACACCTGGGTTAGCCAGATATCAACCCAGTGGTCTATCAACAAATGAATTTCCGGTCTAGTGCACACCCAAGCATACATCAGGCTACCAACTGTACTAGAGTACGAGATATTCCTAATAACCTCTCTCTTAACTTCATTCTTTGGATACTGTGTCAAAGATAATCTCTCGCTATGAAAGATAAGTGCTACAATAGGTTTACATTCAGCCATATTAAACCTTTGTAGCACTCACTCAATGTATGTTCTTTGTGAGAGGCTCAATGAGTGTTGAGATCTGTCCTGATGAATCTGTATACTAAGGAAAAAAGATGTTTCACCTAAATCCTTCATGTCAAACTATTAAGCCAAAAGTTGTTTGACGCGAGCAAGATATCATCCACTTACAGTAATAGGAAGATAACTTTGCTCCCCCTTACCTTATAGTATAAGCATCTTTCAACTTTGTTTTCCATAAAGCCGACTAAGGTCAAAACCTCATCAAACTTTAGGTACCATTGTCTGGAAGGTTGTTTCAAACTATATATTGATTTAGTCAACTTACAAACTTTGTCATTTGCATCTTGATCCTAAAATCCTTCAAGTTGCTACATATAGACCTCCTCATAACGGTCACCATTGAGGAAAGCAGTTTTAACGTCCATCTGATATAGCTCCATGTCATAATGAGTTACTATTTCCATAATCACTCTAAATGCATCCTTCAAGGATACAAGAGAGAAGGTAAGATTGAAGTTAACTCTTTTTCTATGAGTGAATCCCCTGGCAACCAAATGCGCATTAAACGGCTCAACTTGACCCTGTGTGTCCTTCTTGGTCTTAAATAGCCACTTGCAACTGACAAGCCTGTAATGTTGAGGTAAATCAATAAGCTCCTATACCTTATTATGCCTCATAGATTACATCTCGTCCTTCATTGCTTCCCACTACAAGTTCACATAAGGTCCAGAAACGAATTCTGTAAAAGTAACTAGATCCACAACATGTCATATGTCATAGTCTTGCTCACCCAAATAGACTATATAATCTGATGAGATAATAGGTTGCCTTTCTCTAGTGGATCTGCACAACTGCATAGGTTTTTATACCTTAGAAACCTCTTCCTAAACAAGTATAGGTCCCTGTGCCTACATAAGCATAGTACGCGGACCTTCATATACCGGACCTGACTGTATAAGAGGCGAATATAAAATAATCGTAGTATCTTTCCTGGTATCTCCTAGAGAATGTGAGGATCGTCCCTCTGGACATTGTATTCGAAAAACTTAGTTGCTTGCGATTTTACTATTCTGGCCCCTCCTTCTCTACAATAAAATCTGTAGCCCTTAGAGTGGTCAGGATAACCTACTAAATAGCAAGGAGTGGAGCGAGATTGCAATTTGCTCTTATAAGGGTTATATAACCTTACCTTAGCAGGGCAACCCTACATCTAAATGTATGCAAGGCTTGGCTTCCTTCTAACCAGAGTTCAAAAGCATCTTTGGTACTTGCTTGGGACTCTATTCAAGATATACAACGTCGTCTTGATGGTTTACCCCAAAAGGTATTCAGGTATGTTAGTCCTACTTTGCATTGACCTCATCATATTCTTTAGGATGCGATTGCTCTTTTCAGTCACACCATTTTACACAGGACTACCTGGCATAGTGAACTGAGTCACTATTCCAACTGATTCCAAATACCTGGAAAACAGATCCTTTTCTTATCTTGCAACCCCATGTCTGCCATAGTATTCCCCTCCCCTGTCAGGTCTAACTATCTTTATTGATTTTTCCAATTAGTTCTCAACCTCAGTCTAAATGATCTTGAACTTATCAAGAACTTCATACTTTTCCTTAAGCTAGAACATATAGCTATAGTAGGAATAATAACCCATAAACTTTAGAAAATATCTAACATTGCATAATATGACTGTATAGGGACCACTAACTTATGTATGTATGAGTGTACAATAAACCAGAAGCATACTTTCCACATCAAGGTTGTAAAACAAAGCCAAAGTAGTAACAATATATGACATGACAAAATAAGAGCTCTTCTTATTAACACAACTGACAATAGATCGAAAAATCAAATAAGGTGTATTTATTTTGATTTTTCGATCCATACACCAAAGGAAGAAAAGTTCCTTGGTCGAGCACTTATTACTTTCAGTTTTATTAAAAACCATTAACTACATAAATTTATAAATAGGTAAGTGCTCAGTGCTACGAATTAAAGTATTTGGTGCATTTCTAAAGTCAAAATTGGTTTCACCTGTTATAATTTTCCAGTAATTATCTACATAAAAGTCATCGTAATCATCCAAAACTTTAGTGTTTGATAAATCAAAAAGTGCACGAATGACATTATATCAGGTTTATAAACATCGCAACCTATCCTAAACTAGAATATACCCATTTTAGGATTGTAGAGCACAGTGGTGAAAAATTTGACAGTCATCATAGGATAAATCGGCACATCATAGTGAATTAACCTACTCCAACCAATATTCGCAAATAATCCCTCAATTTTTTGCCTTAATCCTAGATTTTCTAACAGTTCAAAATTAAAATATCTAGGAGGCATTAAATCTCTATCTTTAAAGTCCCAAAATTGCATACCTTCGTCTTCTGAATAAATAGGGAATGGGGCATAAAAAGCGGCCGTCATATCGGGTTTACCTTCTCCGAAGACTTGAAGTCATAGTTCATCAATTAGTTTTCGCAACTTGCTTCTTTGGAGCCATTGGATGATAGAAATCTGCAAAAATAAGGAAGAGAGAGATGAATACGTTTTTTTAGAGGGAAAGAGAAAAAATCTTACCAAATCCTTAGATTCTTGAATGATTAAAGTGAAATAAGTGTAAAGGATTGAAAGATTGATGGAAGAAGTGAAGAGAATACCAAGTTTTGAGTGTAAAATGAAAGATTGGAGAAGTTGAGAGAGTGGGTTTCGTGATTTTAGAGAGAGGTTGTGAAAATTTTTAAGAATGAAGAAAGAAGAAGAAGAGAGGGAAATTTAAAATTTCCTCATATAGGCCTTCCCATGATCATGGGAATCCCCATCATTCCCACAATCGTGGGTTAACTATCTAGAAATTTTCTAGAGAGATTTTCCATGGTCATGGGAATCACCCTCATTCCCACGATCATGGGCTAGCACTCTAGAAACTATCTGGAGAGTCTTCCCATGATCGTGGGAATCTTACCAATTCCCACAATTGTGGGTTACTCCAATTTTTCAACTTTTTAATCCTCTTCCAAGTTTATCATTCATTTTCAATAGTCTCGCAACCTACAAACACCTCCAAATCATCTAACCAACATGAAATTCAAAGGGAAAACAAGTGAAAACTAAAACAAAATCCAAATAAATACCAAGCAAACCCAAACCAAACACAATCACAACTAAATAAATCAAACAGACAAGTAAACCAAAAACAATCAGAGGAAACTAAAATTTTATGGGTTGCCTCCCATATAGCGCTTTCTTTTAACGTCAGTAGCTTGATGCTCTCCTTATGATTAAGGTGGTTCAAATGAACCGTGTAGTAGTAGTGTAGTCATTGATCTCAAAATCTGCACATGAGCTACTTTATTATGGATTCTACCTTCTTTGTGGTTCTCCTTCCTTCTCCTTCTCCTACGTGATCATTTTTTTCTAGATGCATTCCAGCATCCTCAATCTCTTCCTATTATCCTCGAGGTTTGGTTTCCTTAATATTAGTTGGAAATAAAGGAGAATTGTTATCTTTCTTTGGCACTTTGAAGGTTATTCACTGATTTCCTACCTTTAGAGTTAGTTTTCCCCCCATCAACGTCAATTATCGAATGAGAACTAACCAGGAAAGGTCATCCAAGGATCATAGGGGTTTGCATATCTTCTTCAATATCCAGTATATAGAAATCTATAGGAAAGATAAATTTATGAATTTGTACTTATGCGTTCTTAATAATCCCCTTTGGTTGATGAATTGTTCTGTCAACCGTTTTTACTAATATCTTTGTAAGCTCTAACTCTCCTAACCCAACTTCTGATTAAAGGTGTATCACATCATATTAATACTTGATCCCAAATCTACGAATTCCTTAACTATGTTGACTCCATTGATACTGCAAGGAATGTAAAAATCCCTTAGGTCCTCTTTTTTCTGTGTTATGTTAAGGTTTCCTTCTGCTGTGTGTTCCTTCACCTTTTTCTTAACTGGTTCCTTTAACATGAACCTTGTTTGTAGATGATTCGTTATATCCTCAATTTTTTTTGATTCAATCTCCTTAAAATTGTTACTCTACTTAAACTTGAATTTTGCTAAGCTAGAATGGGGTATGGAATTTCAGGTTGAGGCTCCTTGATTGGCTCAATTACGAGCTCACTTGGAAGGACTTCCATAATTATTTGTCCTTCTCTCTTGACTCCTTGTTCCTTCACATGTTCAATTTTCTTTTCTTAGGTTTGAGTAATAGCCATGATCCATTCCTTCGGGTTAGACTCAGTATTACTTGATGGACTACCTGTACTTCTAAAAGATAAAGCATTATCAAGTTGACCTACTTAGACCTCCAAGTTGTAGATGGATGAGGCATGGTTCTTCACAATCTGATCAAACTTCGCCACCATCCTCTTTTGGACTTTCTTTCTGTCTGGAAAACATCCACCTTTATTTATCTTCTTGAGTTGCTAGTTTGGACCCTAAAATATCCATCAGCTTATCTATTTTGGTCTCCATCGATCCATTTCGATCTTGCTGAAATCCAAGAGATCCTTGCGGTCTTGCTTGGCCACCTGTATTTTTAGTACTTAAGAAAAATTCAGGTAGTTTTTCCACCCCAGAATATAAGTGTTCGAGTAAGGATTATTACCTCTTTGTAGCTAGCCTAAGTAATTTACTTGTTCTATACCACCAGCTCCCAACAAGAAACATTCAACTGAGATATGGTTGTTTTGCCCACATAGTTTACACTGTACTTACATAGCTTTGGTTGTAGATCAAGATGCTCCTTGCATGTTGCTCAACTACTTCATAAGGCCTGTGATCTATACCTACAAAGTAGTAATAGAGTCAATCGGAATAATACCTTTTTTACTCCTTTTGACCCTGTCTACTCCTCTTGCTTGACCACATGCAACTATTGCTCGCTAATTCTTCCAGAAGGTCATAAGCTGCATCAGTAGTCTTCCTCATCAAAGAACCTCCAACAGCTACATCTATGGTTCCTCTCCTGCTCTGATTTAAACCATTTTAAAACATCTGCAACAGGAACTCCCTTAGAAATTTATGGTGGGAACAACTTCTCTGTAATTCTTTAAATCTCTCCCAAGCTTCATATAAAGATTCCCCAACACTCTGCTGAAAATTTGTGATCTCCTTTATGATCCTTGTCGTCTTAGTCAACATAAAATATTTTTCAAGGAATGCTTGAGCTAACTACTCCCAAGTAGTGATCTGTCCTGAATTTAGCGAGTTGTACCACACGTTCACCTGATCTTTCAAAGTGAAAGAAAATAGTCGTAGCTTCATGGCGTCGTCAGACATCCTATTAATGCGAAAGTTGTCACAAATCTCCAAAAAATTTACAATATGGGCATTTGGATCTTCATTGGAAAGCCCACAAAATTGCATACTATTCTACAATATATTGAGGAGTGCCGGCTTGATCTTGAAATTGTTAGCTTAAATCATTGGTCTTGTAACTCCTTGAGGACTAAATCCTAGCCTCATAAAGTCCATCAATGTCCTCTCATTTCCTCCTTGCTCTCCTTCTTCAGCCACTTTTCTTTCTATAATATCTTGACGCTTCACTCTTCTTAACTCTCATTCGCATCTTGTGATATCAGATAACTCATTATTGCTAAATTATGTCGATCTTCGTATGCTTCTTGTATTCATACACCTGCAAGTACACAAGGAAAAGTATCAAAAACTCTTAAATTAACGTAATTTAAACTAAATAAGATGCTAAACAAACAATCCTTGACAACGACCCTAAAAACTTGTTAGCTGGAAAATAGTCTCCTAGTTTTACGCTCAAAACCATAAGTATATGGGTCGTAACTTGTAGTAATACGCAGATATCGATCCTACAGAGATTGTGTTTAGACACCACATAATTCAGATTAATCTTTGTTTAAGAACCAAATTTTTAGTGGAAATAAACTAGAAAAAAATTAATTAAATTAAACCACTTAACAAAAAAAAGTGACAACTCAAAAATTCAAAAACTTAGAATTCAAGATTTTCACAACTAGAGATCATTTTTTCATTATCTTGTCTCCCTCCTATTTTATTAATTAAATTGTGTTTCACCTAAGATGACCTAATGTATTAACTACTCTCTCTTATGGTGTAATTAATTGTCTCTAATCAAATTAAAAAGAGATGATTAAGTAATCTCTCAATTTATAAAATCAATCCACCAATTCACCTAGTTATGAAGTTATCCTATAGGTGATCAATCCAAGATCTCTCTTTTAACTAATCAATTAACTTAATGAATTTAAGTCTATAGAATGTCAATTCTCGTTATACAATCCTACATAAATTACCCAA
>JANZXR010000004.1:33224209-33238396 GCA_027575705.1 Erythroxylum echinodendron | reverse complement strand
ATTTGAAGTTAATAAATAAAATGATATTGTGTCGTTAAATTTTAATGAAATAATATTATTTTATTTGTTAAGATTTAGCCAACCTCATTAAATTTCCTCCCACTTTCGACAAGGTTACATGCATCCAGACAACATATGGTACTATCTTGAAGAGGACCAAATGACGGATTGACCTGTAAACTCCTAAATCAGATTTTCTGTTCCGAAGAACCACTTCCTGTCTCCAACGCGTAAACTCATGCAATCGTTACTCGGCACTTGGATATTGGGCCTCTTGGAATCAACATCACAGGCAAACTCCTAGTACTGAGAATATCTTGACATGATCACCAGTTTTGATTTACGAAAACGCTTGATGCGAGGTTGCGGTCCCCTAGATTCCTCTGGGGGGCTGGTAGATATTTAAATCCTCTATCTCTTCTCTGGCTAAATTTTGGTGAGACCAATTCAAGTCAACAGGGACAAACTGGCCTCAGCTTGAACAACACGTTTGACCATGGCAACTTGGTAACGAACAATCCATGATCGTGAACAAGTTAAATTAATGTTTGAAAACTTCATAAATATTCAAAACCTTCAAGTATAAATAAGGAGGCGTTTTAGGAGAATTATTATGCATTTGTGATTGTTATATAATTAAGACAGAAAGAGGCGTTGAAGCTTTGGCCAAGCTCTTTCATTTGCTTTCATGGGTTGCTTTGGTAGGAGTCGGCATAGAAAGAAGCCGAATAAACATCAGCAAGCTGCAGGCAACTACAATTCACATAACGGCGTGTATGTCCGTCGAGACGGCCGAACCAGAGACGGAGGGTTGGTCGTTCAGACGGTTGCAAATGCTGCTGGGGAGGCAGTTGCAGGCTTGGCCGCTGGTTTTTCTGACGGTGGTAATGCCGGGGGCGGTGGTTGCGGTGGAGGAGGTGGCGGAGGCTGTGGTGGTGGTGGTGGAGGTGGAGGATGATTTGGCCTTTGATTCTTGTTCCTTAATGTCTTTTAGTCTTGTTGTTCGGTAACCGTTTACAGGTTTTTCAGTTTTTGCAGTTGGAGTTACGTAGATATTTTGATGGCTGATTACTGATTAGGCCTTGTCAATTATATAATTTCGATTTTTATTGATAAATTCATA
This sequence comes from Erythroxylum echinodendron, assembly GCA_027575705.1. Classification (NCBI taxonomy): domain Eukaryota; kingdom Viridiplantae; phylum Streptophyta; class Magnoliopsida; order Malpighiales; family Erythroxylaceae; genus Erythroxylum; species Erythroxylum echinodendron. Next base: position 33,237,273 of record JANZXR010000004.1, on the reverse strand, counting down.
TTGTATTTGACAGGATGGTTAGGCCCCGTTAATTATATAATTTATATTTTTATTGGTAAACGCATAATGTAAATGTAATGTTATTACATTACAATTTGAATTCTAACTTGAGTATTTTAATTTTGTCATCAACTTGTAAGTAAATGAAAAAAGAAAAGTTATTCTGATCTATTCTTATTCTTAAAAATATTGACATGAATATTCTAGTCAATAATTGAAATATGAAATTAAATTGTCAATGCTAAATTTAAAAAAAATAAAAATTTTGATGCTTATTTTGTTAAATAGAGTTTAATTTAGAAGCAACATTATTACATGTACAAACCCTATTTTGAGACTTCGGCCATCATCGTAGGCGCCTTTATGATTCATGGAGATGAGAAACAAGTGAAAATAAGATAAATGAAGCTTTTCTAGAGGAGATTCAACTATGTAAAGTGTTACAAGCCTGTATCCTTAACTTACATAATTGTGTATATTAATCATATAAGCACACACGACCGTGTAGAGTGACATACGCTTCTGTTTTCACTTAATCGGTCGTGTAAATCAACCATATAAGTTTCTAAAATTGTGTCATAAAGGATGTGAAGAGAGAATACATACACGATCGTGTATACTCCAGTATTCATGACATATGTGATCATGTATGAGGGCCGTGTATTTTTTTGTAATTGCGTACATCTGCAAGTGAGGCGATGAAGAGATATACTCACTTACATTGTCGTGCATGTAACTGTATACGATATAAGAAAACCTATTTCATGACATAAAAGAAAAAAATACGTAGGCTTTGCAACAGAGTGTAGTCGTAACAGTGAGGAAAAACACATAGATGATATAGTGTTGTATTCTCATCTTTTTTTTATTATATTTCATCTCTCTTTCGACAAGATTACATGCGTCCAGACAACATGGTACCATTTGGAAGGAGACGAAATGATTGACCGGTAAACTTGATGCACTCGTTACTTGGCAATTGGATGTTGGGCCTCTTGGAAACTTAACATGATCACCAACTTTCGATTTTGGAAAAAGCTTGATACAAGCTAACTTATGGTGAGACCCATTCATGTCAACGGAGACAACGTGGCTACAAGCTAGCTTATGGTGACACGTTGTCCCCGTTGACTTGAATTCTCACGTGCTGAAGCCACGTTGTCTCCGTTGACATGAATGGGTCTCACCATAAGTTAGCTTGTATCATGCTTTTTCCAAAATCAAAGTTGGTGATCATGTTAAGATTCCAAGAGGCCCAACATCCAATTGCCAAGAAGCCACAACGTTTGACCATGGCAACTTGGTAACGAACAATCCATGAACAAGTTAAATTAATATTTGAAAACTTCATAAATACTCAAAACCCACAAGTATAATTGAGGAGGAGTTCTAGGAGAATTATTATGCTTTTGTGATTGTTATATAATTTAAGAGAGAAAGAGGCGTTGAAGCTTTGGCCAAGCTCTTTCATTTCCTTTCATGGGTTGCTTTGGTAGGAGTCGGCACAGAAAGAAGCCAAATAAACATCGGCAAGCTGCAGGCAACTACTATTCACATAACGGAGTGTATGTCCGTGGAGACCGCCGAGCCAGAGACGGAGGGTTGGTCGTTCTGACGGCTGCAGGTGTTGCTACGGTGGCCGCTGCAGGGTTGGCCGCTGGTGGTTATTCTGACAGTGGTAATGCCCCGGACGGTGACAGTGGTTGCGGTGGAGGCTGTGGTGGAGGCTGTGGTGCTGGTGGAGGAGGTGGTGGTGGTGGTAGCGGAGGCTGTGGTGGTGGTGGAGGCTGCGGTGGAGGTGGAGGATAATTTGCCCTTTTGAGATTCTTGTTCCTGAATGTCGTTGTTAATTATATAATTTCTATTTTTATTGGTAAACTCATATTGTAAATATATGCAATAACAATATAATTTGAATTTTTGTTAATTATATAATTTCTATTTTTATTGGTAAACTCATATGGTAAATATAACGTTATTACAATGTAACTTGAATTTTAAGGTATTAAAGTTTAATTTTAAAGTTTTTAAAATATTTAAAATAATTATTTAATAAATAAAAGTGATAATATTTTTCAAAAAATTGTTGATAAACTTAACTGCCACATTTAAATTGTATTATATTATTTTAACATTTAAAAATATTAAAACTGAATTTGAATTTCTCAAAAATATTAAAATTGAAATTATATTAAGATGAAAATCTTGAAATTTAAATTAAAATTTTAACTTCATACATTTAATTACAAAGATATACTTAAATTGAATAGGTAAAACAAAATGAAAACTCTAAAATTGAAAAAAAAAACACATCAATTCATTATCATAATAAAATGATTTCATTTTATTAGTGAATGAGTGAGATTAAACAAGTAAGCGATGAAGGGTTTGCATTTTTATTAAGTTAACAAAATGACATGAAATAAAATAAAAAGTGTAAAATTGAAAATAATGATACAATTTTAATAACATAATAAAATGATTTTATTTTATTACAAAGGCAAAATAAAATGAATTATTGAAAATTTAAGTAAATTTTTGGCACTTGTGAGTAAAAGAAAAATCTATTCTTATTCTTAAAAATTTTGAGCTGAAAAATATGTAATTGTAAAAATTTTGTAATTTGGTAAAAATGTCACTAAAATGTAAGGTTTGTAGAGGTTTAATAATACTAAGCTTTATTTTTAACTAATAGAGAGATTGCTTACAAAGGTATAAATAAGTAGTGTAAGTATAATTATCAATATAATTATGATAATTATACATGATTTGTAATATAAAGTGTTGATACTTGTCCACTAAACTCGTTGATGCTATTGTAGAAACAACATTTCTTAGCTTATTTCTCCTCAAATTTCTCCATCCCACAATTCTTTGAGGCTTTTAAAAGTGTGGGAAAACCTAGTTGGAATCTAATCCGACTATAGCAGAATAATTAAGAAATTTTTTCGCAATTTTTGGTTTCCTGAAAACTAAGATCTCTTTATTTCTATAAATTAATTAATACAAATCATAATAAAGCGAAAACTTAATTCATACCTTATTCTGAAACTTGATTTTTTTATCTTATCGTATCCTGTGAACCGTTCCTGAAATCGATCCGTTTCAACCACCGTAGCTGCACAAATGTCCAGCCTCTAACGGTATCCACAGAATGAGTTGAGAAAACTCTGAGGGTTAAGCAAAAAGTTCTAGTTCCATCGAGCTTAAGTCTATTTATAATAAGCTTTGGACTTTTTAGTAATTTAATTTATATTAAATTGTAATTTCAAATAAACTTTAATTTTAATTAAATACTAATTATGTTCATATAAGATTCAATATCTCATATTGTTCCTTATTTATTAAATATCTCATATTTAATCATAAAGTTTCTCAAACTTTACAATCAAGTCCAACTTGATTAAATTAACTTTGCTCTTCAACTCATTTTATATGTGAGACCCATTAGGCTTCCAAATATGTTGGTAATAATTATAAATTCTAACTCTAATTAATAATTAAAATTAGATATCTTTAATTCTCTTATTAAACAATTGATAATCATAGGTCCAGATTGGCGTCTAGCAACGCATCATAACCACCTAAATATTTAGAAATGTTAAGGTGATTTTGGCTAATCTTTCTGTGCATAATTTTTCTGTATAATTCGATCATTTTATCATACAATGTTCCGATTAGAAATAGAACATGGAATTACTGTCAACTCTATTTCGAGTCTAATCACATTAGTTCTCCGCTATTAGCTATCGATTTAATTAATAACATTTGTAAATTATTTACAAAGCATCAATTCACCTTGGCCAAGAATTTCCTGAATCAATACTAATCGAGAACAACGAAACATTCTCCCTAACAATTTTAGGGTGATAAATCCTATCTTGATCACACAATTACCTCCATATAGTTCATGCTACATCCGATGACTACCAATTAAACGACTCATGATTAAATAGATCATAAGTAGTACCAAACATAGCAATCCCTATACAAGATAACTTTGATGACCTCAAGTCAAATGATCACTTATATAATCATCGCAATGAGAATTTCATAGACATACAAGTAATGTTCCAAATAAATTTCTCATATCGAGTATGTTCAGTGAACTTGTTATCTAATAAACACCCACACGTTTGTTTAAGTGTCTCTACACTTTAGCCTATGAGATCGACTACTTCCTTCATAAGAAAAATATTTTAATAGAATAATGACTAAAAATATTTAGGAATAATATATAAATGCAATATGAATATCATAATTATAATCTCATTATAATCTCATTTGCAATGTACAATTATTCCATGGGCTTTATCATATACATTTAAACATGTACAGGATAAATAATATCTTTAAATAATTTGTCACTAAACTACAACCAAAGCGATTAGCTATAGGGCATAAACCCACAAAGGACTCTGAGTCTCGTGAACTGTGAACTCTCCTCTTTAGCTTATCATATCACAATAAGCATTGTTGTGTAAATGTAACGGTTCTCAGGAAGATGTACCTGATGCTGGTCTGAAAATTTTGAGAAGAGCCCTGGAGGTATACACGAATGGAATTAGCTTAAGTTTTTGATGGTCCTTGATTTCTCTTCGGAAGAATGATGTGACCGCTCTGAATTCCCTACCTGAGAGCTACTTGTGCTAGCGATTTGTTAAGCTTTTTAGCAATTTCAACTAGAGTTGGTTCCTTCAGGATTTCTCCTTTAATCCATGTTCCTGGAGACCCAGAGGAGAAAATGCCTGCAAAAATCAGGAAATTAAGTTTATATTCTAACAAGTTGAACTATGCTTGATATTTCCAGATTAAGTTTGATGTCTCGAGTACCGAGAGATGAACTCCAGTGGATTTGCAGAAATTGTGGAGAGCAGGTTGCTGCCATACAAGGTGGCATTCCACCTGGTTTACTGCAGGAGCTACTTTTGCATGTCCAAGGAGGTCTTGCAGCTTCTTAGTCGAAAAGTTGCTGACGCCAATTGCACGAGCCTGGCCTGATGCGTATAACCCCTCCATTGCATTCCAGGTCTCTGGAAGGCATAAAGGCTCCATTATTTCAGGTTCCCAACCACTTGACCCTGCCTTTGTTCTAAATGGCCAATGTATCTGTAATGCAAATTTATGGTTACAACCAACAGCAAGTTACGGTGTGATTTTTCTGATCAATATCTTGCTCTGATGCAAGTAAGTTCGTATGCATGCATACAAGATATAGATAAATATAGTCAAGTTGCAGATCTTCTAAACTCTTGCTCAGTGCCTTGGAGACATCGTCAGAAGCACGATCACTGGTCCTGCTAATTTAGGCAGCAGAAAATTCATGACCTTCGACATTGTTTTCTACCAAAGAGAGTTTCCTAAACTCATCATATCAGAGTTAGCAAGGAAATATGTCAGAAACCAACTTCATTAGAGACGAAACTGAAACTTGTGGACAGCTTGACCACTCCATTGGAAAATAATTCCTTCAATGCTACTCCTATCTGCATCGTTTCAGAATATGATGATGACCTGATGATAATTTCTTATAATACGTTCTAAATCAAAAGGACAACGAAAATGAACAAAGAAAAACACCTCTTTTTCATTATTGTAGACTTTAGCAAAGTCGATATGTCTATAACCCGCCTACATTAAAACCCAAATTCAACATTGTTATCAAACTTGCTTGGAATTTCAAGAGAAGTGATTGTTGGAATTTATAACTAGAAACTAAATAAAAATAGAGTAGAAAAGAGGTAATATAGAAAGCAATTTATTGATATGATGTGTTTTATATTGAATTTGAAGGACTAAATATATAGGCAATGAAAGGTAAAGATTAACCAAATAAATAAAAAATTTAAAAGTTTAAATCCTAATAAATAACAACTTTATCTTAACAGATAATATTTTACCTAATAGATAACAACTTTATCTTAACAGATAATATTTTATCTTCTAACAAATAATAGATCTTATCTTCACTACTCTAGTACTTGTTGAAGAATTTCCTATTCAAAGAGTTGTAGACAAGCTTCTTGTGACGCTTCCTGAAAGGTACGAGTCAAAAATTTCATCCCTTAAAGTTACTAAAAATCTATCAAATATAACTTATGCAAAGTTACTAAACGTTCTTCAAGTTGTGGACCAAAGAAGAATAATGAGAGATCGAGAAAATAATGATAAGGTTGAAGTAGCATACTGTAAAGGGGTACCGATCCATGGTACTGCCATAGATATTTTTTTAAAAAAAGAAAACAAGTTGCTTACGACAACTTGTTGTCACGATGGATAGCTTGTATGTAAGCTGTATGCATGCAAGTTATGCCACAGCTTGCAATATACAAGTTGTGGAAGGAAAGAGGCGGTGGAGGGTCTATATAAAGACCCTCCCCCTTCTTTCATAATGAAAAAATATATATGTATATGTGGGAGTGTTAAAAAGTATTGCGTGAGAGAGTAATTTTGGATATTTTTAGGAAACGTTTTTCCTAAAAAGATGAATGACAGAATAGTGAGGATATTATCTTAGAGATAGTAAATTTGGGAAACACTTTGTGTGTGAGTGCCACTATTTTGTTGTATTATTTTTCATTCTCTGTACCTGCTATTTTCATTAATGAAAGTTTTATTTGGAGTTGGCCCGTAGACAAAGTCCAAATTAGAGGGTGAACTACGTTAAATTTACGTATGTTATTTTCTTGCTTATTTTTGCCTGTGGGATTTAATTTGTAAATTTTCCTGACAAGTGGAATCAGAGCGGGTTCAGTTCTGTGTCAAATCATTTCTCATCGCTGTTGGAGGCAAAAATAAGCAAGATGATTAGACTAAATAGCTCCAACTATCATATATGGAAGAACAAGATGAAAGATCTTCTGTTCGTCACAAAATTGCATTTACCGGTGTTTACCACAACAAAACCCGAAAATAAATCAGACAAGGAGTGGGCATTTAAGCATGAGCAGGTATGTAGTTTTATTCGACAATTTGTTGAAGCTAACGTGTATAATCATATCTACAATGAGACTCACGCACGAACATTGTAGGAGAAGTTCGAGGAGTTATATACCTCAATAATGGGTAATAATAAATTATTTTATCTAACAAAATTAGTACAGATAAAATATTGAGAAGGTACCTCTGTAGCAGATGACTTGAATGAATTTTAGGGAATTGTGGATCAATTATTAGGAATGAGCATAAAGTTCGATGATGAAGTACTTGCCCTTTTCATTCTTACCTCTTTGCCAGAGTCTTGGGAGACTTCGAAAATTTCAATCGCCAATTCTGCAGTTGATGGTGTTGTTAACATGGAATCTGTAAAAAGTGGAATTCTGAATGAAGAGATGAGACAAAGATCATAGAGTTCGGCCTCTTCACCATAGTCAGAAGTTCTAGTCACAGGTTTTAGAAGGAGGAGCAAATCTAGAGGTCCAAATTTCAGAGATAAGACTAGAGGAAGATCAAATAAATATGCAAACGTTGAGTGCCATCATTATAAAAAAAAGGGTCACATCAAAAGGTTATGTCGAAAGTTTAAAGAAGAAAAGAACAAAAGTAAAGAAGTCAAGAAAGATGATAGCAGTGATGATGAACACGCATCGACGGCTACCACCATTGATGACTTTCACATCGTCTCATATGATAATGATGTAAATAGTGCATCCTGTGAGTTTAACCAGATAGGTGACAATGATGTCACTATTCACGCCACATCACATAAAGAACTCTTCTCATTATATACAGAAGGAGATTTTGGTGTCGTTAAAATGGGAAATAGTGATTTATCCAAAATCACTGAAAAAGGTGATATTTACTTGGAGACCGACAATGGCATGAGACAGCCTCTCAAAAATGTCAGACATGTTCCTGATCTTCGCGTAAATCTGATCTTGGTTGGCATACTTGATGATGAAGGTTTTTGCAGAACTTCCAAAGATGGCAAATGGAAACTTACTAAAGGCTCCTTGGTAATCTCCAAAGGTAAGAAGTACTCAAAGTTGTATGTGATGCAGGCAAAGGTCTCCAATGATGTTGCGAATCTAGTGGAGAAAGCTGATGCAATTGAATTGTGGCACAAGAGACTCGGTCATATAAGTGAGAAGGGGATGACTCAGTTAGTGAAAAAGAATGCATTATTTAGAATTGACCAGGTACATTTAAAAAAGTTTGCTGATTGTTTTTCAGAAAAGCAAAATAGAGTTGCTTTCAAAAGTTCACCCCCTTCTAGAATAAAGAATGTGTTGGATTTGATACAATCAAATTTATGTGAGCCAATGCCAAATTCACTAAGTGGTGCTCAATACTTTGTGACTTTCATTGACGACTATTCTAGGAAGACGTGGGTATATACATTGAAGACTAAAGATAAAGTGCTAAATGTCTTCAAGCAATTTCATGCCTTGATTGAAATACAAACTGAAGAAATTGAAATGCATTCTAACAGACAATGGTGGAGAGTACAATAGACTATTTGACGTTTATTGCAAAGAGCATGGTATTCAACATCAGACTACTCCTCCTAAAACACCGAAATTGAATGGTTTAGCTAAGAGGATGAATAGAACTTTGATGGAGATAGTTAGATGCCTACTCTCACATGCAAAGCTGCCTAAGCATTTTGGAGTGAGGCTCTATTCACAGCAGTTCATGTATTAAATCGCTCACTATGCATTCCTTTACAGTCTAATGTTCCGAAGAAAGTATGGTCAGGAAAGGATGTTTCCTATGATCATCTGAAGATTTTTAGTTGCAAAGCTTATGTTCATATTCCTAAAAATGAGAGATCCAAGCTTGACGTCTAGACTCGCCAGTGTATATTTATTGGTTATATAGAAAATCAATTTGGTTATCAGTTTTATGATCCAATCCAGAAGAAGTTGATTCGGAGTCGTGATGTTATATTTGTCGAAGATCAAACCATTGAAGATCTTGACAAAGTGAAAATGGATGTTCCAAGAACTAATGGTGACCAAGTGGACTTAAAGTTAATTCCTCCAAAAATGGTGCCAAGACAATTTGAAGATGAAATTAAAAGTCACCAGCAAAATGTAGCTGATGATGATGCTCCCATTCAAAATCAATCAAGTGAAGATTTTGATGAAGATGATGTCCATAATCAACCAGTAGCACCAGAGATTTCTTAAGTTCCAATAAGGAGGTTTACGCGAGTAAGACAAACCACAACTAGATACTCCAGTGATCAGTATGTGTTACTTACTGATAGGGGAGAACCTGAGAAATTTCAAGATGTTATGATGGATGAACATAAGATGAATTGGTTGGAAGCCATGCAAGATGAGATGAAGTCTTTGCATGAGAATAAAACTTTTGAGCTGGTGAAGTTGCCAAAAGGCAAGAAATCTTTGAAAAATAAGTGGGTATTCAAGATTAAGCATGATGAACATAATCCTCATCCAAGATTCAAAGCTAGATTGGTTGTTAAAGGATTCAACCATTTATTTTGATCAGATATTGTCACTAGGTGTTAAAATGACATTCATCTATACAGTGCTCGGTTAGCAGCAAGTCTAGACTTAGAAATCAAGCAATTGGATGTCAAGAAAACTTTTCTTTATGGAGATTTAGAAGAATAGATATATGTAGAGCATCCAGATGGTTTCAAGGAAAAAGGAAAAGAGGACTATGTGTGTAGATTGATGAAAAGCCTTTATGGTTTAAAACAGGCACCGAGACAATGGTATAAGAAGTTTGAAATAGCTATGGGGGAGCAAGGCTATAAGAAGACTACTTCAGATCACTGTGTTTTTGTACAGAAATTCTCTGGTGATGATTTCATTATCCTTTTACTTTATGCTGATGATATATTGATTGTTGGCAAAAATATCAACATGATTAATTGTTTGAAGACGCAATTAAGCAAGTATTTTGTCGTGAAAGACTTGGGGCTAGCAAAATAGATTCTTGGCATGACAATTATCATAGACAAGGGCGCCAAGAAATTATGGTTATCACAAAAGAAGTACATTGAGAAAGTTCTTCAAAGGATCAACATAGATAAAGCTAGAGTGATTAGTTGTCCTCTTGTTAATCACTTTAGGTTGAGTCCTAAGCAATGCCCTTCAACAAATGAAGAGAACGAAGAGATGATGAAATTCCCTTATACTTCTGCAGTTAGAAGTTTGATGTACGCTATGGTATATACATGGCCAGATATTGCCCACGCAGTTGGAGTAGTGAGTAAGTTCCTTTCAAATCCTGGTAACGAACATTGAAATGTTATGAAGTGGATTCTCAGATATCTACGTAGTACTTCCAAAATATGCTTATGTTTTGGAACTAGCAAGCTTGTGCTAATTGGTTACACAAATACAGACACGGCCAGCGATGTTGACTCGAGAAAGTATATTTTAGGTTACCCAATTATCTTTACAGGGGGCCTATGTCATGGCTATCAAAATTGCAGAAATGTGTTACTCTATCCACCACTGAAGCGGAATTTATTGTTGCAACTGAAGCATGCAAGGAGCTCCTATAGATGAAGAAGTTCTTAGATGAACTTGGATTTCAACAGGATAGATATCAACTGTTTTGTAACAACCAGAGTATTATTCACCTTAGGAAAAATTCCTCATTCCATTCAAGATCAAAGCATATTGATGTGAGATAACATTAGTTCAGAGAGGTGTTAGAGAAGAAGCTATTATAGCTTGAGAAGATTCATACGGATGAGAATATATCAGATATGATGAAAAAAGTTCTACCCAAGGGAAAATTTGAGTTCTGTCGATCATCTGCAGGAATAATAGTAAATACCATGTAGTCGGTAGGGGGAGAATTGTAAGGCGATACCGACACATCATACCATCATAGATATTTTTTAAAAAAAGGAAAACAAGTTGTCTACAACAACTTGCATGCAACTTGCATGTAAGCTGTATGCATACAAGTTACATGCAAGTTGCGGCGGCAAAGAGGCGATGGAGGGTCTATATAAAGACCCTCCCCCTCTTTCATAATGAAAAAATATATATGTATATGTGGGAGTGTTCAAAAGTATTGTGTGAGAGAGTAATTTTGGGTATTTTTAGGAAGAGAGTAATTTTAGGTATTTTTAAGATACGTTTTTCCTAAAAAGGTGAGTGACAAAATAGTGAGGATATTATCTTAGGGATAGTAAATTTGGGAAACACTTTGTGTGTGAGTGCCACTATTTTGTTGTATTATTTTTCACTCTCTGTACCTGCTATTTTCATTAGTGGAAGTTTTATTTGGAGTTTCACTAATGGACATAGCCCAAATTAGAAGGTGAATCATGTTAAATTTTTGTGTGTTATTTTCTTGCTTATTTTTGCCTGTGGGATTTAATTCCTAAATTTTCCCAACACATATATGGTCCAGAGTTCCTCTTCAAAAGATAAAGTAAAATTCTCCAATGTACAAATTGTAAAAAGCCCGGTCATGAAGAGAAGGATTATTAGCATAAAGGAAAACCGCAATGCTTCAAGTGCAAGAGGTTTGGGCATTTACAAAAAAGTTGCAGATTTTAAAATTAAGAAGAAACATATATGACACAAGTGGTACAAGAAGAAATTCCTTTTTAGAATAGTTGATAAGAAGTGTACCAAAACGAATCATAGAGAGAAGTGCTCTATTGTGAAGATTGGAGAGAAGTACCCCAAAGAAAAGAATTATGGAGAGATGTGCTCCAACAATTGAAAGGTAATAAGAAGTACATCATCAAATTCAAGACGTCTTACAACTTTGAATTAAGAGGGAATGTTGGAGAATGATTCCAAGTTTAAAATGTGATCTTTGTTTAAAGATAAATTTTAGGAGTACTAAGATAGAGTAGTAAAGATAAGATTTGTTATTTGTTAAAAGATAAAATTTTATCTGTTAAGATAAATTTGTTATCTATTAGGATTTAAACTTTTAGATTTTTGGATTGTTTGGTTAATCTTTACCTTTCTTTGCCTATATATTTAGGCTTTCATCATCAATGTAAAACACACCATGTCAATAAATTGTTTTCTGCATTACCTCTTGTCTACTCTACTCTATTTTAGTTAGTTTCTAGTTCTAAAATCCATTAGTGATGAGGCTTGATTATATAGAAAGAACTTTGATAGCAATTTTGACAACTTCATCTATGATACCAAGTGGAGCTTTCCATATTCCAAGACCAACCGCAGGTATCTTGGCACCAGTGTTGAGATCGCAGTATAAATGTCCATGTTTATGTTCGTCTTCATTCATCATCTTCTACAGCCACTTAAAATGGCAGAATCGGTCGGGCAATCTTTGTTTTCTAATTCCCCTCAAGATCAAACTAGTCACGTACAACATGTGCCACTTTGTTAACAATATTTCAGGCTAAGACTAGGAAATTTGTGACTAGTTGGCCACAAAATTTCCTAGGAGTTACTACTACATTGTGTTTTGTCCTAGAGTTTCATGGCGACAAACTTGGATCTTTGCGTTACTGTCTCTTAAGATGATAACACATATAAGTGAGGTTATTGGGAAGTATTTGGTATTTTTTTGGTATAGAGATGGCAATTCGGCTCTCGAATTTGATTTTTTCAAAAATTACAAAACATCATCATTTTTTATATTTTAGTTAAAAAACCAAGTTAGTCAAGCTATCTCTGACTAGCCTGACGCATTAAATGCCTGACTTATGTAACAGGAATCGGAATTGTGGTTGTGCAAGGTTAATGCAAAAATTTTAGACTTTTAATAGATATATTCGCCAATTGATCATGTTTTGATTGAATATGTATGCATCTTAGACAATATTTTTCAACTTAAAATTTCTTTTGTATATAATGATAATTAATTTTAATGTGTTTAATTCTCTCATGAAAAATTATATTCGTAATTATATGAATAGTTGCTTCACTATCACAATATAAATTCATGAACTCCTCGAAGACTTTAACATTGATTTGAAGCTGTTGGTATTGGTCCATAACTTGGACCCTACTCTAACATCAACCTCCAACGTTCACCATAATGTTGGTAACGTTCTTTTAATTTCCATAATCATCAACTTTCAACTTCTCATGTTTTGAGTATATATATATATATATATATATATATAAAACACTATCAAG
>JANZXR010000004.1:33198816-33210423 GCA_027575705.1 Erythroxylum echinodendron | reverse complement strand
AGCATTCTAGTATAAGTTCAATGCTTTTGGTTTTATAGGTTCTCAAATGTGATTCTCATTGAATGAGGACTTGGTTTGTTGTAGGAAACCAAACAAGTCCGACCTAAGATGAAGAGGAAAGACAACAGTGAATCTTTCATTGTCAAGCATTTTGGTGGGTAATATATTTATAGTTATTGTGTGATTAGGCATATTCTTGCCTATATATGTGTCTAAGTATGTACAATTTGCTGAAAAGTGTGATTATTGACAATGCATATGATTTATGAACTTTGATTCTGTTATGCCTTGAAAATGTCTTGGCATTCTATACATTTGGAAAAGCATAAGAAGCACGAAAATATGAAAATGCATGAAATGAATATGTGCTTAGTTTGGGCTAGAGTGGAACCATTATGTTCTTCATGTGCACGTTGACAAGAGCCTTCTTCCGGCTGCCTACTTGTGGCATATAAGCTCCGAAAAAGGACTCGTTCTGTTCATGGGGTAAACTTCGATTTCTCCATTTTGTCCATGGAACTCTCGAGCCTTTGTTTGTGCATTGCATTTGTAAGTGGTCAATTATGATGCATTTAGATGTTATGTGTTTTGCATTATTCTGCTTACTTGAAAATAACTGAATTGTTTAGTATCTATATATATATATATATATATATGCTTGAATTGTGCTAATTACTTATGGCTATAAGTATGTTAGCCACTGAGCTTTGAAGCTCACCACAATTACCCTCCACTCTTCAGGTGCAAATCGAGAAGATCAATGATTCTTGCAAGGCATTGAAAACTCCACAATAGTTAGAGTCTGTTATACTAAGTCAGTGGTTTTGAATAGCTTATTCAACATTTCAGCATTGAACATCTTCTGTATTTTGTTTTAAGATTGATGTGTATATTGATCTGTAATAACTCTAACTATGTTTTTAAATGGAGACATTGGAATTGAATTCCTTAGTATGATTCTGTAATTTTGAAGATTTGAATAATGAAATGTGCATGAGCATGTTCTGCTTGATAAAATTGTTAATGGCTTTTAGTCTTAGAATAGCACGACAGAGTTGGAAGGATTGCATGTGAAAAACAAAGATGAAAGCAATCGTCTGTGATGACGTCACACACAGACACAAAGGAAAAACACAGACAAAAAGAATCGTCTGTGCTGACGTCACACACAGACGCAAAAGGGAAATATAGGGGAAAAGTATCGTCTGTGATGACGTCACACACAGACATAAAGGAAAACACAGACGAAAAGAATCGTCTGTGTTGACATCACACACAGACGCAAAAGGGGAATATAAGGGAAGAGTATCGTCTGTGATAACGTCACACACACAGACGCAAATGAGAGGCAGACGTGAGAAACATATACGCAAGGAACACAGACGACACTTCATAATACAGACATAAGGAATCGTCTGTGATGACACGTCATAAGGTAGACGCAAATGAAAGGTATATTCAAATGAAGAACAGAAGATAGCAGGTCAAACCCAGATGATAAAAGTCAAAGACAGAGGATAAAACACAGACGATAGGCCAAACACAGAAGAGGAAGAAGTTAAGAAGTTATGCTAATTGACCCGAAGCATATTCACATGCAAATTGGGGACTCACCAACGCTATCCTTCGACATATTTGGGCTAGAATGAAGATGAGCCAAAAAGGGGGGAGTTAGTTCTAATGCAAGTGGTTGTGTAAAAACATTGGTATCCGAATGCGATCACTGGGCTCTGAAAATAGGGTCCGACATCCTATGGTATTAGAGCAAGAAGATGAACTGATAATGATTAAGATGTTCTCTATTGGAAATAGCTCAAGTATTATGATATTCTGGATAGTTGGGGTCTGGAAACGGATCTTGACACAAATAGATGGGTCAACATTAGTCTATCACAAACTGCCTATTTCTAACATGCCATATTTGTTCAGCTGCTTGAATTTGAAGGGGCTAGACTGTTCCAAAAGATTCTCATTGATTCGCCTTACATGTGGTCGCCTTCCAATCTGGTTCAAGTCTCCCTCTTTAGGTGCATCCTGATATTTAACTTTTTACGTACTTTTGTATTGTTGCTATAATAATTAGTCTTTTTTCCTCTGAAACTTTTGGTTTTGAAATTGGAGGGCATTGCATGAAGTTGAGATTAGGCGTAAAGGATTAATAAGGCTACAGTTTTTCATCATGGTCCTTACATCAAGTTTTGCATACTATGTTGTTCCAAACTACCTGTTTCCATCTATAACAACTCTCTCCTTTATTTGTTGGAAATTGAAGGAGAATGCCTTAGAAGATTCACAAGCATGTTACGTAGCATGCATGCATGCAGTGTATAAAAGTTAGTTTTTCTGTTAGCTGACAATTAGAGTATCATAATACTATAAATGTTTGTATTCATGCAAAGTGTAAACGATTTACACACGAGAAATTAAAAGCTCAATACATCACTGAGTTTTAACTACTATGTTTTCTCTGTTTTCTCTGTTTCCATTAACTAGCAACCACTTGTTGGGTTCTTGGTCTTTTCTTTCTGGTTCTTTAAGTTCAGTAGTGTAGATTCATTCTGTTGATCATTGATAGATAACAACAGTGGTATCAGAGCTAGGTTCTTAAGGGATTTGTGAAGGTGTAACCAAAGTTCTTGGCGTAAGGAAACTCTCTTCTTTCTGTGGGCTAAGGTTCTGTGAGGGAGATACTCGGAGATGGCTAAGAATACGTCTCAGGGCTTGCATCCCGCAATCTTTAATGGAGAAGGTTATCAAGTTTAGGCAATAAAGATGGAAGCGTACTTGCAAGGGTAGGATCTTTAGGAGCCTATTGATGAAGACTACGTAGTCAAGGTTCCTGCAGAAGATGCTCCAATTGCTCAACTGAGATGGCTGAGGGAGAGGGTGACAAAGAAAGCTCGAGCCAAGTCTTGCTTGTACCATTCCGTTACACCTTCAATCTTCACAAGAATCATGGGTCTCAGTACAGCAAAAGAAATCTAGGACTTCTTGAAAAGGGGGTACGAAGGTGATGAAAAGGTGAAAAATATGAAGTTATTGAATCTATTAAGGGAATTCGACAGATTGCAAATGAAGGAAGATGAAACAGTAAAGAGTTATTGTATGAAGATGATTCAACTTTCAGACTAAATTAGGCTCTTAGGAGCTGAATTCAAAGATAGGAGGTTAGTTCAAAAGTTGTTGGTCTCAGTACCTGAGAAGTTTAAAGCAACTATAGTCTCACTTGAAAGCACAAAAGATATCTCATAGATGAAACTTGCTCAAGTGGTGAGTGCCTTGCAAGCTTAAGAGCAAAGGCATCTGATGAGAAGAAATGAGATAGCCAAAGGGGCATTAAGGCTTTTACCAAGACTGGAGATCAAGAAAAGAAAAAGAAGAAGATAAACAAGAATGGCTTAACTTCACAAAACACTCAGACTCACTAGAAAGATGGGAGCAAGAATGCAGGAGGAGGTAAGACCAATAAGTACAATCCTTGTCCTTACTGTGGGAAGTCGAATCATCTGACCTTCAGATGCTAGAAAAGACCAGATGTTGTGTATAGGAAGTGCTAACAAAATGTCACATGGAGGCGATTTGCAAGAAAAATCAGAACCGCATACATGAAAATGTGCAAGTTGCAGAAGAGGAAGAGCAGCTTTTTGTTGCTACTTGTTATCTTGCTGAAGAGTATTCATCTACGTGGCTAATTGACAGTGGGTGCACGAGTCATATGACTCCTGATCCAAGGATTTTCAAGTATTTGGATCCAAATGTGAAGGTAAGTGTGAAGTTGGGAAATGGTGACTACATCCACGTAGAAGGGAGAGGGGTGGTGGAAATTCCTACCAAGAATGGAGTCAAGACCATCTCTGATGTGCTGCTAGTGCCCAAAATATAACATAATCTCCTCAATATAGCTCAATTGATTGGGAAAGGTATGTTTGTACACTTTGAATCTGATGGGTGTAAAGTGTTTGACAAATTTGGGCAGGAAGTATTTTTCACCAAAATGAAGAACAAGAGCTTTGCCATGAGACCAGAGGAGATATAACAAGTAGCATTGGTGAGTGACGTAGCTGAATCTGACCTGTGGCATAGGAGGCTTGGACACTATCACATGAAATGGTTGGAGGTAATGAAGAAGAAGAACATGGTGCAGGATCTTCCAGCTCTCTCTTTTTGCAACACAGAATGTAAAACCTGCATGATGGGTAAGCACACTCGAGCTCCTTTCACAAATTTAGCTTGAAGAGCTACTAAGAAGCTCTAGCTACTGCATATGGACTTATGTGGTCTAATGCCAGTAAAATCACTGAATGAGAACAGATACTTCATGTTGATTATAGATGATTATTCAAGGTATAGCTGGATATATTGTTTCAAGAGTAAAGAAAAGGTGGCAAGGGTGCTTCAGGAGTTCAAAACCCTGGTTGAAAACTAGACTAGACTGAACAATAAGTCTGTGAAAGTAGACATTGGCTCAGAATTTATCTCTAACAAATTTCAGTTGATTTGTAGTGATGCAGGAATTAAGCACCAGCTGACCACACCTTACACTCCACAGCAAAATGGAGTGGTAGAGAGGAGAAACAGAACTGTGGTGGAAATGGTGAGGTGCATGCTTGAAGACAAGAAGCTACCCAAGTCCTTTTGGGTAGAAGCAACCTCCACTGCCTATTTTTTGCTCAACAGACTGCACACTCAGACCCTTGAAGACAAGACACCACATAAAGCTTGGCATGGAGTAAAAACGAAGTTGAAGAACTTGAAGGTGTTTGGATCTTTGTGCTTTGCTCACATACCTCAGGCCAGACGAGACAAACTAGACAACAAATCTAAACCTATAATTTTTGTGGGGTACTCTAAACTAACCAAGGGGTATAGGTTGTATTATCCATCATTGAAGAAGGTGAAGGTGAGTAGAGATGTTCATTTCCTCATAAATGAACACTAGAGCTGGTCTGAAGCAACTCAGAAAGATGAAGAAGGAAGGCAGACTGTAAACCTACCTCTAGTTACCCCAGAAAATGCAGCAGATGATACAGATGATCCAGATCAGAGTGAGTAGGATGAGTTGGATTTTGAGGAAGAGCAAATTCTAGATATACCAAATACTGATATAGATCACATTCCAATAAGAGGGACAAGAAGTCTGACAGAAATCTATGAGAGGAGTAATGTAGCATTGGTGGAGCCTTCTAGAGTTCAGGAAGCACTTCAAAATCCAAAGTGGTTTAAAGCTATAAAGGAAGAAATGTCAATGATCAATAAAAATGAAACCTGGACTCTAGTTGATAGACCACCTGATAGAAGATTAATTGGACTCAAGTGGATCATCAAAGTCAAGCTGAATCCGGATGGCTCAGTTAACAAGTATAAAGCAAGACTTATGGTAAAGGGTATGCCCAAGTTGAAGGAGTAGACTTTGGGGATACATTTGCTCTAGTGACTAGAATTGAGACAATTCTACTGCTCTTAGCATTAGCAGCTGAGAAAAGTTGGAGAATACATCAAATGGATGTAAAATCTGCATTCTTAAATGGTGTATTAGAGGAGGAAATTTTTGTGCAACAATCGGAAGGTTTTTTGGTACAAGGAAAGGAGGAGAGTGTTTATAGACTGAATAAAGCTCTTTATGGGCTGAAACAAGCCCCTAGATGTTGGTACTCAAGATTTGACAGTTTCCTATTGGAGATTAATTTTGAGAGAAGTTGCAGTGAGGTAACTCTCTATGTGAGGATGAAACAAGATGATATTGTAGCAGTTTCAATCTATGTAGATGACCTACTGTTAACTGGAAGTTCAGAGGCAGAAATTCAGTTTCTAAAACAACAATTCAAAAACACTTTTGAAATGACAGATCTGGGGTTAATGAAGTATTTTCTGGGAATGGAAATACATCACATGAAGGATGGTATAGTAGTATGTCAGAGGAAGTATGTGTGTGATGTGTTAAAGAAATTCAAGCTATATTAGTGCAAACAGGTGTCCACACCCATTTGTCTGAAAGAGAAATTGATAAAGAAGGAGTATGATGATGAGGTTGATGGCAGAAGTTACACAAGTATGGTGGGATGCTTAATGTACATATCTGCCACCAGACCAGATTATATATTCAATAAGTGTGCTCTCTAGGTATTTGAGTAATCCTGGGAAGCAACACTTAGTTTCTGTCAAAAGGGTACCGAGGTATCTCAAAGGAACAACTAGGTATGGACTGTTGTATGGGAGATCAGAAAATTGTGAACTGAAGTGCTTCGTTGGATCAAAAGAAGACATGAAGAGTACTATAGGGTATTGCTTGACTTCGGGTTCAGCATATTTTTCATGGAGCTCCAAGAAGCAGGAATTGGTGGCTCTCTCAAATGCTGAAGCTGAATTGGTGGCAGCTACAACAGCTGCTAAGCAATTAATCTAAGTCAGAAAATTGTTGTCAGAAAATTGCTTGAAGATCTAAGAATTCATTTGACATCTGCTACCGTGTTGTATGCTAACAATCAAGCTACTATTTCGATTTCCATAAATTCTATTTTTCATTGGAAAACTAAGCATATCAAGCTTAGATATTATTATCTGAGAGATGTGCAACAAGAAGGAGAGATGAAGCTTGAATATGTCAGTACAGAAGATCAAGTTACTCTATTTATTAAAGGTTTAAATGATTCTCGATTTGAACAATTGAGAAAAATGGTAAGGATCATGAAGCTGAATTCTTGAGCCAAGGAGAAGTATGAAGGAGAATGCCTCAGGAGATTCACAAGCGTGTTACATAGCATGCATACATACAGTTTATAAAAGTTAGTTTTTCTGTTAGCTGACAGTTAGAGGATCATAATACTATAAATGTTTGTATTCATGCAAAGTGTAAATGATTTACACACAAGAAATAAAAAGCTCAATACATCACTGAGTTTTAACTACTATGTTTCCTCTGTTTCCATTAACCATCAACCGCTTCTTGGGTTCTTGGTCTTTTCTTTCTTGTTCTTTATGTTAAGTAGTGTAGATTCATTATGTTGATGATTGATAGACAACAACATAAATAGAAGCACTCTTTCACAGCTCAACAAATAGATGCTGGTCTTGAAGGCCTTGGAATTGGCTCATTTGCAATTGACTGATCTCCTGTTTCTAGCTTCATAGGATCTCCCTTAGTCACTCCTGATTTTGCTTTACTCAATACCATTGTTGGATTCTTCATAGTTCTTTACATTTTGATCCCTATGGCTTACTAGTCTAATCAATATGGAGCCGAAAGGTTTCCAATTATTTCTGCGAATTTGTTTGATGACAAGGGACATATCTACTTCTAAATTCTACAACATTTACATTCAATGATCGGGGCTATAACAGCTACAGTAAAGTCCATCTGAGTATCTACTTTGCTTATTCTTATGGTCTAAGCTTTGCAACATTGGCTGCCACCTTGTCTCATGTGGCTTTTTTCTATGGAAGGTACCTGTCATACACTCTTGATATTAGTCACAAGACTCATCATACTTGCTTGCCAAGGATTTGGTAAACAGTAGCAGCTACCTTATTGGGGTGTTTTTCCTGTGATGGGCTCGGCTCTTTTTTTCACCCTTCCGATTGCTGTTATAACATCTACAACAAACCAGGTCTGTACACTTGAAGTTTCAATGTTATCTTTTCAAATCACTAAGGTCATCTCTAACCCATCTCTAAAATAAGGAGAAATTAACATTTTTTCTCCATTTTGGAGATATGCTAAAGTGACACTGTAGAGATATATTTTTTTAAAAAATTTCAGCTTTTTTATAATCATTAATGAAAAGTAAAAAAGAATATATTGAGAATTTTTTTAGTATAAAAAAATAGAGTTATAGATTGGAGTAAAAAGTACTATAACTTCTTATTAAAGAAAATGCCCTTGAATCGGATACTGGTTAAATTTAATAGCCCGAAACTTAATAATGAAAGATAAAGAAAAGATAAAATAAATGAGACAGGACACAAGAATTTACGTGTTCAGTCAATGTGACCTACATCCACAGCCGGGGGTGAGCCAATTTTACTGATATATGGAGAACGTACAACAGAAGACTTTACAAAATTTCTTAAGGAGAGAAATTGATAGAAGAATGAAGGAATTGTGTTTTGTTTTGGTGCAGTTTTTGAAGCCTCAACATTTCCTCTATTTATAGCAAAATTTTAGAGCATCCGTCCAAAGCTTCCCTTATTTTCGCCTATTCATGCGGAGAAATTTGTGGGAGCAAATGTCAAACATAATGGGTAAGGCATGTAACAAATGGCCAATAATTTTTGACTTGCCAGAAACACGCTTGAAAAATTCTGCCTTAGCCAACAATAGCCAACAATATTTGACTTGTGAGGGGCCAAGACATTCAATAGCCAACAAATCTCCACCTTGACTTGGTTCTGAACAATTAATGATCTGCTCCACCTTCTCTGGCAATGCCTCAAAGGGGGCCATATCACCAACTATAAACGCGAATCAAATCCAAGCACTGTTTGAACTTATAAATTAGAAGAGCCTTCATAAACATGTCAGCAGGATTTTTCTTAGTTTTGATCTTCTAAATAAGGACCTTCTTCTCTTCAATAATATCCCGAATAAAATGATACTTCATATCAATATGTTTTGTCATCTCATGATATATCTGGTCTTTTATCAAATAAATAGCACTCTGATTATCACAATAAATGGTAGTAATCCTTTGATGTAGAGATAATTCACTGAATAAACCTCTTAATCATAATGCTTCTTTAATAGCCTCAATGACTGCCGTATATTCTGCTTCAGTAGTAGATAAAGCCACTACATGTTATAGAGTAGCTTTCCAGCTAACGGCATAACCTCCAATGTAAAATATATAACCTGTCAGAGATTTGCGTCTGTCGAGATCACCAACATAATTTGAATCGACAAAACCAACCAAAGTCTTGCTGGTTCTACCAAACTCCAAATAAAAGTTTGAAGTGCCCTTCAAGTATCTAAGAATCCATTTCACTGCCTGCCAATGTTCTTTACCAGGATTGGCCATATACCTGCTAACAACACTAACAACTTGTGAAATATCGTGACGAGTACATACCATTGCATACATAATACTGCCAACTGCACTATAATAGGGAACCTGTGTCATATAATCTTCCTCTTCCTGTGATCGTGGTGATTGAGCAGCAGATAGTATAAAATGACTAGCAAAAGGAGTACTAATTGCTTTGGCATCTCGCATGTCAAAGCTCTCCAAAACTTTATCGAGATAATTTTCCTAGGTCAAAAATAATTTACCAGCTCCTCGATTACGTCTTATCTCCATACCGAGAATTTTCTTTGCTGCTCCTAAATCTTTCATCTCAAATTCACCATGCAATAAGGCCTTTAAATGGTGAATATCTGTAATATTCTTGGCAACAATGAGCATATCATCAATATATAACAACAAATAGATGAATGAGCCATCATCTAACTTCTGAAAGTAAACACAACTATCATACATGCTCCTGGAGAAATCATGACCCATCATAAATGAATAAAACCTCTTATACCACTATCTTAGAGACTGGTTTAATCCATACAAGGATTTCTTCAATAAACACACCTGGTCTTCTTTTCTTTCCACTTCAAAACCTTTAGGTTGCTTCATATAAATCTGCTCATCTAATTCCCCATGTAGGAATGATATCTTGACATCAAGCCGTTCTAATTCCAAATCAAATATGGCAACTAATGCAAGTAATACACGAATAGAGCTATGCTTCACCATTGATGAGAAAACATCATTAAAATCAACACCTTGTACCTAACTGTATCCCTTTGCAAATAAATGTTCCTTACACCTTACATTTTCAACACCTGAAGTACCTTCTTTTCTTTTAAAGACCCATTTGTAGCCAACAATTTTCTTACCCTTTGGCGGCTTCACCAGAACCCAAGTATCATTAATGTGCAAAGATTTCATTTCTTCATTCATGGCCACCACCCACTTATCAACATCAACACTTGAAACTACCTCCGTATATGTGGAAGGTTCACCATCTCCACCTATTTCTTGTGCCACTTATAAAGCATATGTAACTAAATTTTCATACCTCTGTGGTGGTCGAATCTCCTGTCTTGGTTTGTCTCTGACTATGGAATGTTCTTCTTCTACTGATTCATCTTAAATATGATTAGGATCTGGTTCATCTACTTGATCTGTTTGATGTGTAGAAGATGTCTGTGAAGGACCTGAACTACCAATTTCTAACACCACCTGCTTCTGTGTACTATTCTCTTTTTCTAAATTACAAGGATTACAAGACTCTTTTCTAGGATATAACATAAATGACTCATCAAACGTAACATCCCTACTAATTACAAATTTAGTTGACTTAGGATTAGGACACCACAAATGATATCCTTTCACCCCTAAAGCATAACCAAGAAATATACATTTCTTAGCCCTAGGCTTTAACTTTTCCTCATTTATATGCATATATGTTGGACACCCTAATATTCTTAAAGTAGAGTAATCAGTAGGAGTACTTGACCAAACTTCCTCTGGAGTCTTAAAATTAAGAGGACAAGGAGAGCGATTGACGATGTGGCAAGTTGTAGTAATGGCTTCTGCCTAAAAATCAAGTGTCAACCCTGCATTAGAGATCATACACCGAGCCCTTCCAAAAGAGTCTGATTCATGCGCTCGATGACTCCATTTTGTTACGGAGTCATTCTGACAATGTGATGCCGAGTAATTCTTTCATTTTTGCAAAACTCATTGAATTCACCTCTATAAAATTCCAAATCATTATCTGTCTGTAGCCGCTTAACATGCTTTCCTATCTGCTTTTCAATCAAAACTTTTCATTGCTTAAAGGTTAAGAAAACATCATTCTTTTGTTTCAAGAAATATACCCAAACATTCCTTGAATAATCATCAATAAAAGTCAACATATACCGGACACCACCTTTAGATGAAATACTATAGGTCCCAAAAGATCAGAATGAATATAATCTAAAGTACCTTTAGTTTTGTGGACAATTAGAGAACTGAACCTTACTCGTTTCTGCTTCCCAAAGATACAATGCTCACAAAAGTCCATTTTACCAGTACTTTGACCACAAAGTAGGCCTCTCTTGCTTAACAATGTTAAGCCTTTCTCAGCCATGTGTCGCAAGCGCATGTGCTACAATTTGGTAATGTCACCATCAGTAGAGACTGCCAGAACAATTGTCACCGTAGATTCCCGCAAAACATACAAACTACCTGCAAGCTTTCATAAATACAAGAGCACCTTTAGAAATTTTCAAAACTCCACCTTCATCTGAGAACTTGCACTCTTGAGAATCGAAAGTGCCCAAAGAAATGAGATTTTTCTTCAAACTAGGAACATGTCTAACGTCATTGAGTGTTCTAATGATACCATCATATATCTTGATCCGGACTGTACCTTTAACAATAACTTTACAGGCAGCATTATTATCCATCAAAACAATTCCACCATCCAATGACTCATAAGTGAAAAAACACTCCCTGTCAGGACTCATATGGTAAGAATATTGATAATGTGTAGGGTGTATACAGGACATTTTACAGCTTTTCTATTTTGATCTAATAGAATGAGAGAATGTGGTGTCTTGAAATGGGAAGAAGA
>JANZXR010000004.1:33185017-33198716 GCA_027575705.1 Erythroxylum echinodendron | reverse complement strand
AAATATGAATCAAACAGTGATAATGATGATGAGCTGTATAATCAACGAAGAAGACGAAAGAAAAAGTCACATACTCAAATATTTTCAACCCTAATAAAGGAAAACTCAATCAATTCCTGCAAAACCTCTGACGAGCGTTCGATTCTGAGGAGAACGCTTCGATTGTGGGGTGCATCATTAGCTGTTGATAAGGAAAGCATCTCACTTTTGTGAAGTTTGTTATGTAACTGGAACCTGATGATTTGTTTTGTGATGCAGTTGCAGCCTGATAAAGTGAAGAGACTTATGTCTGTTTCCAATGGAAAGTTGTCAGTGTGAGTTTTCCCCTAATGATTCTTCAGGAATACCTGCTGGTTTGTTTGACTTGTATTGATGATGGACAGATTACAGCATGAGTTGTGTAAATATTGTTTATAATATTTCTCAATTAGTTATTTGCTTTGCGTGCCAAAAAGAGCTACAGAACCTGAAGGACAGAATCAGAAACTTCCCTTTACAGAACTTGACTAACATCTGGAAGTTGAGCTGCAACATGTTGAAAGTATAACTTGAGGGGGAAGGACTGAAGAGTTCAATATGATGTCAACAATGGTTGAAATGAGTATGAAGTAGTGGCAAGTTGTAATATGATCCGAGAATGACTTCTTATGTTGAAACGCTTTACTAGTTTGATTGGCTGAAAAAAAAAAAAGCATCAAGTTCTGATAGCTCGGTTGTTTTATTTTAGTTCTTGGGGTTTATTGTTTCAGCTAATTGAGTGCTGGAACTGTTTCTACGTTATCAATCAATTGTCTCTTTGCTTTTAAACTAATATGGACAGCATTTCTTCGAGCCTCGTTTTCTGCTTTTGTTGATGTGCTTACAATTGCAACAAAAGCAATGGAAAAGTTGAGAAATTGAATGAAATTTTTATTCAGAATTGATCTTAAAACTCGACATTGTTGATTCTGTTATGCACGCCATAATCGTAATCTATAGCTGGCATCTATGACATCTTTTTGTAGATCAAAATGGCATTGATATACACGTGTTTGTTCTTTCTTGCATTTCAACCCGCATGGTGGTTAGATTATAACACGGACCGACGAGTGCTTAGTGAAGATCTTACAAAAGGTTCTGCATTCTTTTTATGTTGCTTTTTCTATTTTGCAGGGTGTTTTTCCAGGATTAGATCGAGTCAAATTTGAGGAAAAAGGGAGTCAATAAGATCTTGTACAAGGAAACAGAGAAAATCTGATACAAAAACCAAGTTTACATCCAAATTCAACATTGGAGCAACAGAGCTCAGTTTCAGGTATGTTTATTTCAAAAGGTCCCTCTTATAGTACAGTAGAAAGTAAGCATCCAAAATACAAAACTCGGATAACATCTGGTGGTGTAATGTCCTCATTCATTATCCCACAGTTCTTCCACCGTCCTGTATGGTCCATTCTCATGCACATAGAAGGAACCTGTGACTAGCCTCTCCTGCAATGTTTAAAAACGGTAAAGCTCAGTAATCTAAAACCCAATCAAGCATTAGTACATACAAGTAAACATTTCGATACCTGCTCAATTTCACAAATCTTGGCAAACAGGTGTTCAGGGATAGACCAGTCGAAAATGTCGAAGTTCTGCTTGATCCTTGTTTCATTTGTGCTCTTTGGAAGTACACTGTGACCCATCTGCAGTCCCCAACGAAGAGCAACTTGAGCGGGAGACTTCCCCAATTTCTCAGCAACCATATTGATGGTGGGATTCTTAAGAACGTCAGTATTAACAAATACTGAACCAGAGGATCCTAATGGTGAATACGCCTGCATGATTCAGAAGAAAAACAAATTGTTATAAATCGGCATAACATTGAAGTCCAAGTGGCTATAAGGTCGAGAAAAAAAGAGCTGCAGAAGCAAAACTTACTGTTATGTGAACTCCCTTGGATTTGCAGAATCCGTGAAGCTTTGGCTGTTGCCATACAGGGTGGCATTCCACTTGGTTAACAGCAGGAGGTACACGAGCAATTGCTATGAGGTCTCCGAGCTTTTTGGAAGAGAAATTACTAACTCCAATAGCTTTAGCCTTGCCTGTATCATACAGTGCCTCCATGGCTCTCCATGTGCTGGGTATGTTAGGTTGTGTAATATTTTCGAAGTCATATGGAGCCGATCCCTTCTTCATACTGACAGGCCAATGGATCTAGAGAAAAACAGTTATAAAAGAACATAACAACACAGACACGAACCAATTTTTACGGATGACAGACATTGTTGTATTGGGAGCATACCAGATACAGATCTACGTAGTCGAGTTGCAAGTCCTTGAGAGTTCTATCTAATGCTAGTGGCACGTCTTCTGGTGCATGATCAGTACACCTGCAGACCCATAAGACCAAAATCAGCTTTCCATTTGACAGTTTTCTCCATACAAACTATCAGCAGAAACACGTACCAGAGTTTGGAAGTGATAAACAACTCCTCACGCTTTACCACACCATCATCAAACAGCTTCTTCAACGCACAACCAATCTACAAAACCAGATTGCCAATTGTGAAACTAAACCATCGTCTATGATCTTAAAAGAAAGGGACAATTATTGAAAGAAGAACAGAACAAAGCAGGCAGAATCATCACCTCCTTCTCGTTCCCATAAACCTGTGCACAATCAATGTGTCTATATCCAACCTGCGTGATCACAAACAACAACTATGAAGTATCTACAGACAACATACTACGGCAGCCACCAGTAAGTAAAGTTGGTGTACCTTAACGGCGGTGATGACAGCTTCTTCAACGACGCCAGGGGCAGCCTGTAAAGTGCCAAGGCCGACAGAGGGTATCTTGGATCCGTTATTCAACTCGAAGAACTTGATGGATTGTGCCATTTTTGTTCAGATCAAACTTAAATCACGAAAACACCAACTATGTCTGATCCGATACACAAGAAAGAAGGATTGTATTTATAATGCAACGTTTGCCTTTAGACTGGACAGCAGTGGATATTACTTTGTCAACTCTGATGGATTTGAATGCTTTTTCTTTTGCCGTGTGGACGCAACTAGACGTATAAGTTGATTTGACGAGTCGCTTTCTACATCTGCTTTGAGATGATGGCTTCTTCTTCTTATCTTCTAGAAACTTATCATTTAATAAATTAGAAGCTTGTTATTATTCAATCTTCTTCCATCATCTAAAGCACCCATTTCTTTACTTGGTGGCAAATTTTCAAACATATCACTCATGGTCCAAATACCAAGACAAGTGGATAAAAAGTATGAAACCAATTCATGTTAGAAGATTCCTTGCACTTTGTTTAATGATTTCCTGAATAAGTGTCGATCGGCAAGGTCTTTCGGGTTGAGCATGAGCTCAAACCCAGATTCTGAAATTTTAAAAATAAAATATATATTTAAGATGCGTTTAGATATGCGATGTGATAAAGATAAGTACTTATTTATCGCAATTTTCAAACGCAATTATACCTTTAAAGTTACGGCCGATAACCGCAGGTTGGAAAAATTATGGTGCCACCATAGAAATAGATAAGCAGAAAGGAGACTGCGATAAGAAACTGCTTAGTCGGTGAAAATTTTACTTTCCAATAATAATATCATGATATTTTAGTATTTTATGTTATACCCTTACTTAGTTAATAGAAGGAAATTTTTACCAATAGTATTTAAGAAAGGTGAAATATTTTATTTACTAAATTTATTTTATTTATATTTAATAATTTAATATTTATAATTTGAATTTATATGACTAATAATATATTTTTGAATATTTTATTTATATTTTGTTATTTTAATTTAATATTTTATTATTTATAATTTTAATTTTGTATAACTAATAATATATTTTTAATTATTTATGCAACAATTAATAGTTTATTAAATTAATAGATTTTTTAGTCATTTTATCTCTTTTCAACAACTGTAATTGTACTTGTCAAACACCTATTTTCATGTTTCATTAGTTACCAAAACAATAATCCCAAACACATAAGTATTTGTTATTTCAGCAAGTTAATTTCAGCATATTATCAACTATCACCGCCCCTTTAAACGAAGCGTTAATCAAGCTCAATTTAGATCAGTTTGGGTAGACCTGACTCATTTTCACATCTACTTAAGATTAGGGGTACTGTAAAAAGTTCTGGCCAACTTAGTTTGACCAGATCCGAAATCAACTAGACCAAGTTTTGAGCTTTTTTTGTTTTTAGTTTCAAGTTTTGTGTCGGGTACAAGCCCAAGTTACCGGTCCAAAATTTGAAATTTTTATTCAAAACGACTTCGTTTAAAAAAAATATTGTTTTAGATTTTTCTTCAGGCTACTGGAGCCCTGCTTAGAGCAGATCAAATTTCATGCCAGATCAGCCTGTGCGGGTCCGACCTCACCAAACCAATTGCGAACACCTACGCTTCAGGTCATGTTGATATCTTTTTGAGTTTTTTTTTTGAAAGAATATCTTTTTGAGTTAATTATTAGAAAACATTGTATTTTCTAATAATGTAATATTAGAATAACAAATTAATATATCAAATATGTCATATTAAATTAAATATGTGTACTAATATATTTTTATTATAATAAAAATTCATATTATATTGTTTGAATAAATTTAATAAAATATAAATGATAAAATTATACCATAATTAAATAATACAATAAAAATACTTTGAAAAATAATAAAATGAAAATCAATAACCACTAAAAGAGTAAATATATTTAATCCTTAATACTTAATAGCAATTTGTTAAAAATTCGAACTAAATTTAAACTAGTAAGACAGAAGATTTAAGGTTTAAAAAGTTCAACGGTATTAAACTGTTATAAAACTGATTAAATATTAAATAAATTTTAAAATTTTAAAATATGAATAAGAAAGATTATCCTTATTAATTAATTAATTTTAATTAATAAAAATTAACGACTTATTAATAAATTGATTAATTTTTAATAAAAAATTATTATTAAAATAAATTGAACAAAAAAGTTAAAAAAGGAATTGAAAGTTAACGAAAATTTTATAATAAAATTGGAACTAAGCTTTTTAATCATTGCTTAATAGTAATAATCATGTTGGCGTTAATCCAAAGTAGAACAATAAAAGAGAGAGAGAGAAGGAGGGGAAAGCGATGCCACGTAGGACTATCCCTGTTTAACAGCTCATGAGTACACTTCTCGATAAGCTATGAAACACCTTTGCCCAAAAAGACAGAAATTTTGTGTTTTTTAAGAGAAATCTATCGTTTTCTAATCTAATAGACATAACATTTCAATTCCAATTCCATCGGTCTCACTCGATTCTTTTTTCTCTGATGTGAAAAAAGGCATCACTAGTCATCAATCAATCAATCAGAGTTTGCAGATTTGCATCCATGGAGGAGCGGATTTGAGAGTTAGGGTTTTAATTTTGAGGGAGTGAGAGAGGTCCTTGGGGCCTCTGGATTGGTAGTAGTTTTATATATACATATATATATAGAAGTGGGAATATGAAGGAATTGATAGGAAGTCCAGGGACGGTTAGTGGGTTGGTGTTGAGAATAGGGCAATGTAGTTTTGCTGCTGCTTCTATTGGGATCATGGTCTCTGCTAATAGCTTCTCTGACTACACTGCTTTTTGGTACTCTTTCTTTTCTTTTTTTTTTTTGCGTTTCTTGATTTATTTTGACCTCTAGTTTGGTTCTTTTGTGTTTGTGTTTTAAGGAGACAATCTGGGTGAGCTCAGATTTGTTTGATAAAAAACGTGTTATAGGTGATGGGAATTTAATGTTTTGCAACTCCTAATGTTTGGTTGATTGGTTGCATTACTGTGATGGATTGGCAGTTGCTTCTTTTTGTGTTTTATATTGGAAGTTGATGACTTTTTACGCTGAAAAAAATTGCATCACTATGGTAGATTGGCAACTGGTTCTTTTGTTGTGCTTTACATTGGAAGTTGAGGACTTTTTCCCCTGAACAGTTGCTGCATTACTGGGAAACAGCCTGAATACTGCAAGTTAAATTCCCTACTATTTTATGAATGGCCAAAGAAATGGTGTCTTGATAGAGCTATTACAAGTCCTTATATCATGTGTGTTCAGTAGAATTGGGTGCAGACAATGATATTTTCTATAGCTTCAAGTAATTCCAAGATTGTTATACGCTGCTTTTGATTTCCTTATCAAGGGGTGTAAAAGGAGCTTTTTTGGGAAAGATATAGCTTTTTATGCCCCTGATTTGCGTTTAAAAAGTGAAGGTGTACTATAAGTTTACAATGATATTTGTGCTTCAGCTACTTGATCGCATCGATGGGGCTCCAGTTGCTGTGGAGCTTTGGACTTGCCTGTCTTGATGTTTATGCTTTGAGGAGAAAGAGAGACCTTCAGAACCCAGTTCTAGTTAGCCTGTTTGTTGTTGGCGATTGGGTAAAAAGCTGTTTTCCTTGACCTTTATTTTTTTTAATGTCTTTGGGGGGAATCTCTGTGCTTTTGATCCCCACCAAACATGTTTAACTTGTATTTATGTATTTTTCGAGCTAGCAACACTCATTATATTGCAGCATCTCCTATTGATTTGTTGTCTTCAATTTGTTTCCTATATTAAAAACCATGACAAATAGTTCTTCATTATACTACTGTTTTATTCTATTATGTCACAAAAGGACACTGATAAAGGGTTTCAAATTTCTGAAACTTCTGATGATCTTGATTTGCTGAGAAATTTTTGTCCTTAAGACTTTGTAGGATTGACATTATCACGTTAAATAGTAAGCATCAACCTTTAATATTTCATTTTTCTGGGAGCTGCACTTGTAGATACTTCTTTTAAACAGATGATATATACGAGTCGGTTCCCCAGGAACGGGATGGGTGAGTGTGATGGCAAATTTGCTCAATTGGTTAAATAGAAACACATATGCACACACAGAAAGAGAGAGAGAGAGAGCTGATAATACCTCTTGGAGCTCTGTGAATTAATTATGAGATTCTTCATTATTAGTTGAAAAGGTTCAAATGTGCTCAATCTCTCCTTGGGAAGATCCTTCATGCTTTAGTTGAAAGGGGAGTGCCTGTTTTTACTCTTCTCGAAGCCTGAATTACAGGGGATAATTAGTGCTTACAGCTTTCTTTGCTGTTATGATGGAAAATTATTTGATACCTTCTATTGTTTTAAAGTGTACTCTAATTTTCACTGAAAGACATGGTTCTTTGCTGGACCTGCTCACTTGGAAATTGTTGGTCACTTCTTTCATCCAATATAGGAAGTTATTTGGGATGAACAAGATCTGTGGTATGAAATGTGCAGGTAACAGCTTTGTTATCACTTGCTGCTGCATGCTCGTCAGCGGGTGTTGTGGTTCTATATGCAAGAGACTTGAAGTTCTGCAAGGTTCAAACAAATCTGTCGTGTAACCGGTATGAGATTGCTGTACTTATGGCTTTCCTCACCTGGCTCCTTATAGGGGTATCATCTCATGTGATGTTGTGGATACTAGCCTCTGTTTAAACAATCTTTAAGTGCTCCTGCCCAGACCCGGTTAATACACAAAATGAGGGCATCATCTCTACTTTATGTGTAAATTCCTATTTTCTTTTTCTTTAAGATCAAATGCCTGATTTTTGGGCTGAGTTTAGAATGTTATGCTTCAGTTGCTACTTGACAAAAGTGTTTTGCTTAATGCAAAGTTGCAATTTTGGCTAAGCTTTCTGTGTCTGCCTTATTGATACTCACTATTTGACCTCTATTTCTACCGTTAACGTTGTTAATGCAAAATCACTTAAACACATGTTTAATAGAAATTGAAAAAGGAAGGATTTCCAGCACAAAAATAGTTTGTGAAAAATACATAAATTTCCAATCCCGAATTGCAAATATATTCGTTGAACTCTTGATGTTTGACTTGCTAAGGCTTGGAACAACAGATAGAACTAGGATTTTGAAGCCTTTTCAGTAACAATACTAATGATATACTCGATCTCATCTGCAACTTCTTTCATTGAAGGTCGATTCTGTCTCTTCTCATCCAAACAAGCTGATGCTAGAGATCCCAATGCTTTCATGGTTTCCAACTCTAACTTGCTTGCACTTTCCTTGAGAAATGGATCTAAAACCTCCATTAACCTGTCCTCATCCATTATCTTCTTTATATAAACTACCAAGTTCACATTGTCTTCTTCCCTGTTGAAATCAATAGCTTTCTTAGAAGTCAGCACCTCCAACAAAACAACTCCAAAGCTATAAACATCACTTTTATCGGTCAACTGAAAATTCCGGTAGTACTCAGGGTCGAGATAGCCAAGAGTCCCCTGAGCAGAAGTGAAGATATGGGTATCATTATTTTCAGTTGCCTCAACTAGTCTTGACAGGCCAAAATCAGAAACTTTGGCATTCAGTCTTTCATCAAGTAAAATGTTGCTAGACTTGACATCTCGGTGGTAAATCGGAGGAACAGCAGCAGAGTGCAGGTAGGTTAGACCCTCTGCAGTTTGATGAACAATGCGAAGCCTGCGGAGCCATGTCAATGGAGTCCATTTACCAGAATGGTTGCAATGAAGTTGTTCAAATAGAGTACCATTTGGGATATACTCATAAATCATGATGGGCTGCTTTAGCTCAACGCAGCAGCCAAGTAATCTTACAAGCCTCCTGTGATTCACCTGACAGAGTATACGAACTTCATTAAGAACTTGATCTGTTCCCTTTGTGTTTCCAAGCTTTGCACGCTTGATGGCTGTTATGGTTCCATCTTCAAGTACGCCTTTGAATACCTCACCGAACCCACCAGTTCCGATGAGGTTGGCTTTGGAGAAATTGTTGGTTGCCTTTGTTATCTCCTTGCCGGTGAAAATCCTGGCGGATTTTCCACTATTTTTGGGATTCAACATCTCTTCCCTCTCTTTGATCAAGTTCTTCTGTGCTCTTCTTGAGTTATGGTGTTGCTTGTAGAATAAAACACCACTTAGGGCCATGAGTAGGACTGCCCCTCCTGCCAGAGCAGCTCCTGAAAGGATTCAAACAGGAAATCATTACTCACAAAAACACAAATCTTTCTTCTTTTCAGTAGCTAATTTGATCTGTTATTACATTACGTTCACATACCAGCAAGGAGTGCTGTCTTTTTCTTCTTTTTCTTGCAACCCTTCCCAGGGCTACACTTCATCATCTGCACATCTGCAAAGTAATTAGAGCGTTAATTAGCAAAACGAAATCATGGAAACAAGAATAAAAAAGAAGAACTACACCATGAAAACTCTACCACTTACTTTGACTTTGACACAATCCATCGATTGAATCCCACCTAAATTTAGAATCACAGAAGCATCTATTCTGTCCAAGCTTAATCCGATCAGCAAAACATTTTGAGTTTAGCAATTCTTTGCAGTCCATCTGCGTTTTGCACATTGGCTCTTGAGGCAACGTCCATCCAATCTCTACCCCTGGAACAGGCCACTGCTCCGATGTCACCTTTTTAACATCCAAATTCACAAAGCTCTGATAAGCTTCACAACCTCCATCATAGACCTTAATCTCATAACTATCTTGTAATCCTCCTGTTTTGAATGTACAACACAATGGTGCACTCGCACAAGCAGCTGCTTTTTCCTTGATGTAATTATGGCAAATGCTAGTCGCTCCACAGTCCATAGGTGGTTTCAACTGTAACACTGCATCTTTACAATTAAACAACAGAATGTTGTTAGAACTAGTAATGTTGAATGGAAGACTCTGATTGAGCTGTATTCCTTGGCTATGGGAATCACTTGATATGCAGGAGTTAGCTATCAGGATTGCAGGTTCGATGGTCAGCCTCTGGGTCAGTGGGTTAATGGATGTGATCTTGTAAGATGCTCCATTTAAAGCATCGAACCATAAAGTTCCTGCAGTGCAACGGATCTTGTACAACTGGTCTCCACAATCTGGCCCTGTGCTAAGTGGGTACGGAACTGGAGTGAGACCACAGTTGCCACAGCGTCGTATAGCTATAGCTGACCAAGAGGATGATAGTAAAGATAGCAGGAGGATCACTATTTTAGACGCAGTTTCTGCCATTGAAAGCTTACCTCCAATACTATGGCTATTAAAAATGCACTTGTGACAGTCGCAGGGATAGTAAATGGAAGATTATGTTCTTCAGACAAGAACCGGAGTGTCATTATTGGGACTCCGCAAAACAGGAGACAGACGTCTTAACTCGTTACGTTTCACAAGGGTTTAATCCTAGGTTTTCCCGAGAATGGATTCTGATAAGATTTGCAAGTTCAGTGTTCAGTGTCTAATTCGTGCTTTGAAGAAGCTAAGCTCACTGTCTCCAATTAGAACTAAGGCACATGCATGTCACTACTTGACAGACTATCGAAGTTATAGAAACTTGGAGAGGCATACAGGTGTTGGCGTCTAACGGTTAACAGAATAAATCTCGGACGGCTACCAAGAAATTTAGTTTCAAGATACCTTGAAGAGATGAAATAGATTTGATTTGTTCGTATGCACTGCTTTTTGCCTTACATGAGTTTGTTTTCCATGTCTTCTTATCGTTTCAAGATCCAAAATTTCTGTTAAGTTCAAAGTGAGCACTTCAGTTTTCAGGTTACAATTTCATGGTTTTACTTTACACTTCTATGCTCACTGGCCATCGAGGTTCGGGAATTAGGAGACTAGCACTTGGGAAAGTGAGAGTGACGAGCATTCTGCAGGAACTCCTGCAATGTGTTTCGTTTTCTGGAGGTGCATTCTGCCATGTAAATCAACTGGTACCAGATGAGAGAACGACTTTTAACTTGCTCTTCTATGGGAGTTACTGTTCATATTCCTTCAGAAATAAGTTAGAAAAAGCGTCCTGTTTTTTTTTTTATAAAAAAGGAAAAACTGAACTACTAAAAACTTAACTATAGCGGGGAACAAAGTCCCCAGTCATATCCGCAATGAGGATAGTAGAACACCTTATAGGTGGGTTTCGGAATGCAGTGATACCAAACCTAAAAGATTGAATATAAGTGGCCAGCCAATCCGCGCACCTGTTGGCCTCCTTATAAATGTGTCGAAGGCGCACTGCCTAAGTCCTAGCTAGCAGCCAGTGTCTTGTTATCTAACCATAGGATTGATATGCTTGACTCTTCATATACATTATTGAACTGAAAGTGATTTCAATCGACATTTTAATAATAACAAATATAATTAATATTAATGAGTTTTATTTTTTATGAAAATAATATGGGAACAAATTATAGTCATACATAAATCAAGAGACATTTTATGAAGTTCTTGGGGGAAAAATTTAAAATTTGCATCATTCAAACTGAAAATAATAATAAAAGATAAAAAAATCCAAGGCACATTAAATTTATAAATAATTAGTAACTTTTATTGTGCTTCAAATAGTCATTTTGATAATCTTAAAGGCTCCTAATACACAAATACATTTTCATTTTAACTAATTACATGAGTCTTTTCATTCGTCAGAGACTATTAAAATTTTGATACCAAAAGAAATTCTCTTAAACTTTAAAACATTTGGGAAATATTTTTCAAACTATTTAAGACAAATTTGCAATAAAAAAATTTAAGTTTAAACATTTGAAATTACTGGAATCATGATTTTGATAGAATTAGTTGACCTCTAAGGGTAATGCTCAATCAACAAATTAAAGTTATCAAAATTAATGTATTGAAAGTTTGTAATAAAACTAACTAATATATTGATCAACCGATGCTTAACATATAGGAAATCTAGTTTATTTAATACACGTTAGTCAATTAATATGCTACACTAGTCGACCGATATCCTGCAACTAACTAATGTAATGACTAGTTTTTGGTTTCAATAGTAAGTATGGGTCTCCAAATCTTATAAATACATATTTTCTGATTGGTCTTATATGAAAAAGTATTAGTTGATTTTTATGCACACTTTTCTAAGTTTTCAAGTATTTGAGCATTCATTCTCATTTTTTATTGTGTGAGCCAAAAAATTATCTTTATCAAATAGATCTAAGTGATATATTTTGAGTTGCAAGATCATTTGGAGTTATCTTTGGTGTGTTCTAAAGACACTTAAAGATTGCTCTTCACCTTGTCAAAAAGGATTTATGGTGAAATTCTAAGGAGTATTTTGAAGAATAGATATAGGATTGTTTGTCGCTATATATCGATTGTTATTAAATTGAGTTTATTAGATAAAAAATAGCTTAAATTTATTAACACCCAATTCATCTTGCCTCTTGGGTGCTATTAGGGACCAAGATGTGGCATTAGAGCCAAGTCTCTTTGGTTAACATTTCAAATGAAGCCATATGGTAAAAATCATAATAACATATTTAGGAGTATCATTCTGATCACCCAATCAAGGGGGACAAAATGTTAATAGGTCCTGTTCTTTGATGGTAATGACTATTTTATTGAAAAGGTAGGATGAAATTCTTCTTGATGGTTAATACTATTGGCTTGTAAAAATAGTCTTAAATGAACTTTTTACTCTTATGAAAATCATAGATGACAAAAGCACTTAAATTAAAGGGAGAATGGGATTCTTAAGAGAAGAGAGTTATCTCTTTGAACAAGCCTTTTCATATATTATTTTATGTACTAGGTAGGAATGAAAAAGTATTCTTATGTGAAAATGCTCACAAAATTTAGCATACACTCAAAATCATGCATAAAGGTACTAATCAAGTTAAAAAAAAGTAAAATAAGCTTACTTAATCATCAATATGAACTATATTATAAATGAAACATAACGAAAGCTTATCAAGCATGTATACAAGATTCATTGATGTTATTAATCTTTTCTAATATCTTAAAAAGACTTCCTATAATGTTAAAATAGTAAGAAAGTTACTTAGGTTACTTCTGAAGACTTAGAAAGCTAAAATAATAGCTATACATGAAGTTAATGATCTAATAACACTACTATTGGAGGAGCTCATTATAGCTCTTCTTATATATGAAATAAGGTTTCAAGAGACATAAAAAGAAACAACACTTTTAAAGAAAAAGAACTCAACATTCAAAGACTTAACGGAAGCATTAAGTGAAGAAGCATTAAGTGAAGAAACAAGCTGAAGCAACAAGGAAGATCTCATCCTTATCAATAGAAAGTTTAAGAAATTCTTGAAGAGATAATTTTTTCAAAAGAAAAGAACTCAACAAAGGTAAGGCTAGCTCAAAATATAAATCAGTTTTTTCAAAAGAAAAGACCTCAACAAAGGTAAGAATAAGTCAAATATTAATCTTCTAATATTATTTGTTCCAAATGTAGAAAACTCGACTATAAGAAATTATAATATCTCCTACTGAAAGATGATGACAAATATGAAAGAAACGATTAAGTTATACTAGTCGACCAATATGACCTATTAGTCGATTACTATTGAAAAAATAGTGAATCTTACGCATTTAATGCACATTTCTCATCAATGTATTAGTATCCTTCACCTAGTTTTTTAGTTATGTGTTTTCTCATTTGTTCTTACATCGAATATCTTGGTGTTTCTATACACACTTTTCTAAGTTTTTCAAGCATTTAAAGGTTCGTTGTTTTTATTTCATTTTCAAAAAGAAAATATTCAATTTCTTATTATTTTTAGTGTGTGAGCTAATTATCTTCATCAAAGTGATCAAATAATATATTTTGAATTATAAAAATCATTTGAAGTTCGTTTTATTGTGTCCTAAAGAGAGATGCAAGCCCGACCTTGGGTAAAGGCAAGAAGGGCATCGACCCATGGCTCACTCTTAATTT